>JAQZBX010077542.1:0-14256 GCA_029593785.1 Cabassous unicinctus
GAGTATGTTGTAACTATGTAAATATCATATTTTTTAAATCAACCATTATGATGTATGTATGTACATGTTTGATTCAACATAGATTTACATATTCCACTTCAATAGTTTATAGTCAGTTCCTATCATTCCTTATTCTAATACTCCAATTTCCTTGATTTGGCCAATAAGAGCCCTGTAAAGTGAAATGTTTTTCCTTTTGATGGATCCCCTTGATTCCTTGAGTCCTTCCTTACTTTCTTGCAATATGATGCTGTGAACTCATGTTTCATTTTTCTCACTGCAGCCCTGGAATCAGCCATTTCTCCAAGGAGCCCTGCTTCCTATCAACAGAATTGTGTCCAGACACCAAGCTTTGGTTGTTTGGTGTGCTCCTTGCTGGGTTGTGGTGACTCCCAGGACCTCTCAGCAGGAGGCCCCTGTATGTGGGCAGCCTGAAGGAGAAGCTTGGGGAGCCTGAGGATGGCTGGCATGTCTGAGCCTGTGGCCAGATGAACAATGTGCTTGAGATGGTCCTTCCAGGAATGTACATGGTGACCCCAGGAGTGGAGTTCCCTGAGCTTCCTTTGTAAAACTTTTTACTTTCAAGTCCTTTCAATCTTAAAAGGTATTTGAAAATATAATAGGAAACCATATATTTATAATAGGAAAATATAATAGGAAACCCATGCATATACACAGTTTCACTAAATTTGAAAATTTTGCCACATTTGGTGCATCATCCTATCTATTTTTCTATCTATTTTCTAAACATTTGAGAGTAGGTTATATACCTGCTCAGAGGGTTTTGGTTGATTGAGGCCTTAAGAAGAACCCACAGCCTGAGGAGCTGCCTGTGTGAGCGTGTGTGTGTGCTAGTGTGTGTGTGTGCATGTGGGGAAGGAGGGAGTGAATTTGACCTGGCCTCATGTCAATGTGAGATGTCCCTTCAGAGACTCACAACACAATTTGCAAGCCCCACTGTGAAGCTACCAACACCCATCCAATCTCAGACAAAGACCAAAGTCACACACAGTTTAACAAAACAAAACAAAACTGACACACATGACAACACAGAGAAAACAGAACATTGGCCCAAAATCCATTTGGTTCATTTTTCCTTCAGTAAGGTTCTCCATTAGCTGCTCAAGGGAAAGCTTCTCTTTTATGTCATTAACATAGTAATTATAATTATATTGAGATACAATGCATTGCTTTGTAATGTAACATTTTTCATTAGAATGATGCAGGATTACAGAAAAATTATGCAGAAAGCACAGAGTTCCCAAATACCCCTATCTTATTACCTACCAACTGGCATTAGCATAGTGCTTTTGTTATAATTGATGAAAGAATACTGTTATAATTTTTCTATTATCTATAGTTCATAGTTTACATTGGTGTTCACTGTTTGTGTCACATAGACCTGTGGTTTTAAAAACCTTTCATTGTAGTAAGCTATGTGGAACCTAAAATTTCTCCTTTTAACTCCACACTAATATATTGTTCAGTGCTATTGTGTTCACTATGTTGTACTGCCATCACCACCATCTATTCTTAAGGTTTCCAGCACCCTGAACAGAAGTTCTGTACCAGTTAAACATGAATTCCCCATTGCCTACCTCCACCCATCTGCTGCTAAACTGTATTCTACTTTCTGACTCTATGATTTTGATTATGATTTATTTCAATCAATACGAAATTTTCATAGTTCATCCATGTTGTTAAATGTATCAGAACTTTATTTCTTTTCATGGCTGAATAATAAATAATTTTCCATCATATGTGTTTACACCCAAACACATCTATATAAATATATGCATACATACATTCATACATACATATTTGTTTTATCCATTAATGTGGTGCTGGGCACTTGGGTTGCCTCCATCTATGGGCATTTGTGAATAATGCCAATGTGAACATAGTTACAAAAATACTTGTTCAAGTTCCTGCTTTCAGTTCTATTTGTGTATACCTAGTAGTGGGTTTGCCTAGTCATACGGTAATTCTATGTTTAACTTTCTGAGGAACCAAATTATCTTCCAGTTTGATCATTTGTATATCTTCTTTGGAGATATATCTATTCAAGTCCTTTGTCCATTTTTAATTGGGCTTTCTAGTCTTTATGTTGAGCTGTATGATTTTAAAAAATATGTTCTGGGTTTTAAACCCTATTGGATATGCAGTTTCCAAATATTTCAAAGGATGAAGTCCTTTGATACACAAAGTTTATCATTTTGATGAACCCTCATTTATCTATTTTTCATTGTTGCTTGTGTTTTTGGTGTAAAGTCTAAGAAACTATTGCTCATCAGAAAGTCCAGAAGATGCTTCTCTATGTTTTCTTCTAGGAATTTTATAGTTTTATTCATTACATTTAAGTCTTTGATATATTTTGAGTTGATTTTTGTATATGGTTAACTAATTTGCATATGGATATCCAGTTTCCCTAGCACCATTTGTGTAAGTGACTATTCTTTCCCATCAAGTGAACTTAGCACCTTGTCAAAAATCAGTATTTGGCTATTGTAATGGCTTCATTTTTTAAGATGATTTGGATCACGGTAGGGTTACAATTGGGGTGGGGAAAGATTGTTGGTGTGGGGTGTCAGTGATGGGGGATGCATGGGAGGAAGTTCACCTCAGCATACATATAAGGTATGTAAAAATATTCAAATGTTCAGGGCATTGTCACTGTGGGTGGAGATTCACACAATAACCAAGAGAATATAGAATTCCCACCCTGGAGAGCTGTACCACATTATCTAAGGGAGCAGCAACAGTCCCCCAAGTGCAGGGGCAGTGACCTGTGAAGGAGAATGATCCAGTGATGGGCCCTTGATATTGATGGCTGATGTGCCTTTGTTCTTGAAATTGAAACTTAGCCTATTGTTATGAGGTGCCTAAGGGTTGCCTCCTGAGAGCCTCTTTGTTGCTCAAATATGATCTCTCTCTAAGCCAAACTCAGCATGTAAATGCATTACCTTCTCCCCAGCATGGGACATGACTCCTGGGGATGAGCCTCCCTGGCTCCAAGGGATTGCTACCAAATACTAACTAGCAATGCAAGTGGAAAAAGATCTTGAATAAAAGGTGGGAAAGGTAAAGACAAATGAGTTTACATGGCTAAGAGACTTCAAAGTGGGTTGGAGTTCATCACAAAGGTAATGCTTCTGCACACCTCAGCAGGGTCTCATAGACTTCCAAAGTGGATACTACCCCAAATAGTGGGGCTCCTGATGGCTCTGGAGACACCCAGGTCCCATGGTCAGGTGGATAGCACCAAAGTTTGGTACCTTTGCCAGTGGACCCTACTTTGGAGTTTGTGCTCCTGAGAATGACAGAGTTGGTCTCAGTTATATCTTCCCTGCACATGGCTCAACTGTCCCTTCCATTTAAACCTATACTTGGTGCTGGAGTTTGTAGGTGTACATCCAAAGACTCAAGTCTTTGGGCTGTCCATGTCCCAGCTGGCCCTGGAACCTCAACAGAGTTGCAACACCTACTCTACAGCTCATTGGTCTCACCCAGGACAACTGGCAAGGAGATGATGATTGGCAACAGCTGTCCCAGGGAATGAGAGTCTGCAGCTACAGGCAGGATAGTCCCATCCATCTTCCTCATGGGATATAAGACCACTTTCAATTGGAGATGGAGTGGAAATCACCATCCCAGAACCCTCAGGATTGGGGGAAGAGCTATGGACTAGAGTGGACTTACTGGTGTTCTACTATAGACATATTGTGATTCTAGCAATGGAAGAAATTACAATATTGATGTGGAGCCAGGGGCCACTGGAGCCTCTGGGGACAGGGAAAGGGAAAAACAGTTGTAATATGGAGGCTTTTTTCAGGACTTGGGTATCACCCTGAGTGATGTTGCAATGACAGATATAGGCCATTTTATATCATCACATAACTTGCAGAACTGTGTGGGAGAGAGTGTAAACTACAATGTGAACTATGGTGCATGCTGAATGGCAAAGCCCCAGGATGCACTTATCAACTGCTGTGAATGTTCCACACTAATGAAGGATGTTTATGTGGGAGGTTGTGAGAGGTGTGGGGATTAGGGCATATGGGAATCCCTATATTTTTGTGTAAAATTTATGTAATCTAATTATCTTTAAAAAAAATAAAGATGAGAGGATTAAACAAATCAGTAGGACATAGATGTGAGAGCTTATTTCTGAACCCTTTATTTGATTCCATTGGACTATGTCTGCTTGTGCCAGTACCATGCTGTTTTGATTACTGTGTCTTTTTATTAAGTTTTAAACTAGGGAAGTTTAAGTCCTCCAACTTCCTTCATTCTTCTTTTGTTAAATTTACTTTATTTTTTATTTTAAAAGATACTTAGATTACATAAATATTACATAAAAAATATAAGGGATTCCCATATGCCCTGCTCCCTACACTTCCCACATTTTCCCACTTTAACAATAGCCTTCATTAGTATCATACATTTGTTACAATTGATGAACACATTTTGGAGCATTGCCATTAAGCATGGATTGTAGTTTTCATTGTAGTTTACACTCTCTCCCACATAATTTTGTAGGTTATGGCAAGGTATATAATGGCCTGTATCTGTCACTGCAATGTCATTCAGGACAATTCCCAAATCCTGAAAATGCCCCCATATTACACCTATTTTTCTCTCTCCTTGCTCTCACAACCTCCACATCAATCATATAAGTTCTTCCATCAATGACAATAAGTCTTTAGTAGAATACTAGTTGGTCTACTTTAGTCCATAGATCATTCCCCAATCCTGAGGATACTGGGGTGGTGATGTCCACTCCACCTATAATTGAGAGAGTGCTTCAATCCCATAGGGCAAAATGATGGGACTCTATTGCTTGCAGTTGCAGACTCTCTCAGTTCCTTGGGATGGTTGTTGTACATCATCATCTCCTTGTTAGTTGTCCTGGATGAATCCAATGGACTGGAGAGTGAATGATGCAACTCTGTTGAGATTAAGGACCCAACTGGCAGATGGACATCTCAAAGATTTGTCTCTTGGGTATACACCTATCAGTTCTAGTACTAATTATAGGTTCCTATAGAAGGGGCAAAAGAGCCCTATGGTTATGGAAACCACAACCGAGTCCAAATCTGTCACACTGGGGAGCATAAATTCCAAAGTGGGCCCAATGGCAAGGCACCAAACTCCTGAGCTATCTGCCCTGACTATAGTGCCTGGATGTCTCTAGAGCCCTCAGGAGCCCCACTATTTGAGATAGTATTTACTTTGAAAATCAGTAAGATCCTGCTGAGACTTGCATAAGCATTCTTTTTTTTTTTTTTCAAGATAGCTCTGATGCTTTGAGTTCCCATACCCTTACATATAAATTTCATGATTGGCTTTTCTATTTCTACAAAAAAAATTTTTGATTGGGTTTGTGTTGAATCTATACATTGCTTTTGGTAGAATAGAAATCTTAACAATCCTCCAATTCATGAACATCGAATGTCCTTTCATTTATTTAGCTGCTGATTTACTTTAGGAATATTTTTTAGTTTTCTGTGTACAAGTCTTTTACATCCTTGTTTAAATTCCTTTCTAGATATTTCATTCTTTTAGTTCAGGACTTAACCAGAGTCCAAGGAACCCCAAGGAGTCCATGGAAAGGTTTCAGGGGGTCTGTGAGCTTCCATTAATTTTGAATAATCCTTAAATTTAATTTAAAGACATACCAATCTTGTGTGTTATAAAAGTATCTATCACTACATTCTGAAACTGGGTCCATGGTTTTCACCTGGCTGGCAAAGGGGTACATGGAGAAAAAAAGTTAAGACCCCCTATTTTAATAGCACTTTTTTTCTGATTCATGGTTGCAAAAGGAAAACTGGAGACTCCCTGGGACATTCAAAGGGAAGATTAATGAGTTTCTACATTGGTGCTTGAGTTAAGTGAAGAGTAACAGCCTCTTAACAGCATCTGAGTTCTTTGGACTCTGGCTATCCCTGAGAGAGAGGACACTTACCCAGATTCATAAAGCCTCCAGTGAAGTGGTAAAAATACCCCAATAATAAATGAAATACTTAATTTTCTGTAGTCAGTCTTTTTCATGCTGACCATAATATAAAGGGAGTGCCACTGGGGAACTCAGAGAGAAACTTGCAATTTCCCCCTCTTATCCCCAGGGAACCCTTTCCTTTTCAGCAGTTGGGGATGTAATTCATTTAAAAATATGAGCAACCTAGGCACCAAATTGCGATTCTGAGAAACTCAGAAGTGGTGTATGTCTACTTTAATTTCCTTCTATGCACATGAAAAGCCAGTCTTTGTACAAGCGCATGGCATAAAATATCTAACACCTTGTGATGAAAAGCAAGAAAGCTTATATGAAAAAACTTCATTAAGTCCATGAAACCTATATAAATTCATGAAGGGTGGAATTAGGAATGTGAGAGAGTTCAAAGTGTGATGGACCTCCAGGTCAGTTATTGGTACAGTCATATCAAGCAAAGTGAAGGAGAAATGTTTGACATCTTCTCTGCTTAAGACACTAGGTTACCCCAAGACATGTTTATTAAACATGCACAAAATGTTTGTGTATCATAAATACCATGGACTGAATTTATGGGAATCTCAACCCATGAGAAATGCTATTCAAGCAAAAGTTCCAGTTTGGTCAGCTTGGAGGGGATTTTGGAAACAAAAATATTAATTACCTCCAGTTATATCCAAATATTGTGTAAGAATTGAAAGAAATGCCAAAAGCAGATTTTACAGTTTTCTTCTTGGGAACTACTGGTAGTGACCTTCTTAGAGCACAGAATAAATAGTTTATATTTGAAATCTAAATTTTCTCAGGGAGGAGTGTTAGGTTTAAATACTTCTCTCATTGAGTCCTTAAATAGTTTTGGAATTGTCTTATTTCATGCATTGATCATTCATTTTTATACCAAATATTTTCTGAGTAGTACTATATGCCAGATGCTAAGCAGATGCAAAATTTTGCAATGTGGTACTTAGATGAATAAGACAAAGGTCCTGACTTTAAGGGACTCAGTCATAGGAGATGCAATTAAGACATGAAAATAATTATGCTTTAACATAACAGGTACTACTGACAGATAGAAGCAGTTGAGAAAGCACACATCTGTTCTTGGGTGTGCAAGGTAAAAACAGCTTCATGGAGGGGGAAATTTTTCAGGCTAACCTTGAAGGCTGTCTACCAGGCAGCTAAGGATATTCAGGGCAGCAGTAATCACTAAGGTACCAAAAAATATTAGCATGCTTGTGGCTACACTTAAGTATGTTTTCTTATTTTTAGTTTTTTTTTTTATTCATAAAAATCAAGATTTTTCACAGTACATACCAATATTTGTAAAATGATATATAAATATATATGCATATATGTGTATTTTCTTACATAAATGTTATTTTATATATATATATATATTTTAAAGGTGCTTATATTACCTAATTATTACTCAGAAATTACAAGGATTCCCATGTTCCCCACCTCCCACACCTCCTACAACATCCCACACCAACATCCTTCATCAGTGTGGGACATCACCCACAATGGATATACACATCCTGGGGCTTTGCCACCAAGCATAGACTGCATTTCACATCATAGATCACCCTCTCTCCCACACAGTTCTGCGTGGTATATGGTGATGTAAAATGGCCTACATCTGTTGCCACAATGCCACTATGTTTTCAAGGCAAGTGTGTGTGTAAAAGCAGCAACAGAAGGTTGGTCTCTAGGCAGAGACAAACAATGAAGGACCATGGAAGGCATGCTAAGGAATGCTTACTTTATTGCTTTGGCACATGTGTTAGATAAAGGCTCTTGAAATAAATGAGCTGTGAGATGATGAGAGTCTAAAACTTGGGATTTGCAATGAGAGTATAAATGGCTTGATAGTTACTTAACCTATTTCATTTGCTCATGTCTTCATTTGGGGCTGATACTTTCAATGAAGGTAAATGAGTTGATGTGTGTTCAAGGCTGAAATTTGCACGTGGTACCAAGCAAACTCCCTGTATCTTCTGTCTTTCCACTTCTATTCACCTTCTTCAGCTCAAACCACACTTTCTTATAAAAGCTTGCCTTGGTTTTGTTTTCCTTTCATACATTCCTGTGGCACAAAGTTGATGGATCTTCAGCTGCTATTGAGCAAATACTTGATGATTGATTAAATATTGATTGCACTGTACCTAAGTTAACAATAACATTCAATAACAGGGTTCAATAAGGCAAGCAAAAAAATATTTGAAAATCTTGAACAAAGGACAAGAGACAGATGTTGATATTGATAAATATACAATTAAGACAAATAGAAATTAAGGTATAGTCTGAGAGTTAAACATTATATATAAATGAGTATTTCCTTTTTAAAAAACTCTGAAAATAACCCTGCTTTATGCAGAGAATATTGTTGTATAAGTTCATATGGGTTGTTTGACACATGATACTTGAGATGTCCTTCCATCTGTAAATTTTTGACTGCTTCCCTTTCCACAGAAGAGAAGCCAGGCCTTAAGTTGGTCCTTGGGAGTTGTTATAAAACACCTCATAACAACCAAAATGGTATAGCATCTGTATTTTGTGGGTAAAATGTGAAATGTATTCTTAACAGCATGCATGCATTTATTTTATTTGGTTTAATGCAATTTGCATGCAACTTTCTCTAAAGTGCAATATGTGCATTTTAAGATGATAGGGTGATATAAATGGTGAATTTAATTAATTCATGTATACCTTCATAAAATCAAAATATTAAATAGGAATTCATGAGTGTTCTAAAAGTCTGTGTTGTTTTTGGAACAACTTTTTTTTGGAAGTAAAAGTAGCATTTTAGCAAAAATAAAAGCAGACCCTAAATGTTTAAAATGTTTGCCTCCAAATTTTTGAAAGAATTCCAAACATGGCAAAGGACATTCTTCCATACAGAGGGAATATGCTGGTATGTGTCCCATTAATGTTATTGGTCTCTATTGACTAACACCTTGCCTAATATCTCAGCTATATTTTCTTATTTATGACTCACAATTGTTTGCTTCTTTTATCCCTTCCCATTTTTGAAAAAAGTTTTATAAAACTAGCAGCATCATTTGATATAGCAAATAATACACTTGTTTTTAAAACCCATTAGGCCAAGGAAAAATACTTTCCAGCACTCTTTATTTAAAACAAATCAATTATATTGGTACATATTAATAAAGCATACAATTCATCAAAAGTGTTCAATCAATGGTATTTGTTATAATCTCATAGTTGTGCATTCAATACTTCAATCATTATTAGAGCATTTTCATTAGTTCAATAAAAATAATAGTAATAAACACAAAACAAATGAACAAGAAAATTTCTCACCTCTCAATCTCTATTTCTTCTGCTGTACATAGCTTGTGTTTCTGGCTATTCTTGCAAAATAATTTATTTGCTTATTAAGCAGTTTTATTGAGATATATTCACATACCATATGATGTATCCATAGTGTATAATCAAGGACTTTTAGTATAATCACAATGTTGTAGATTCATCATCTCAAAAATTTTAGACCCATTTCATTACTCCAAAAAGAAAGACTCCACGCAATTTAGCAAACATTCCTCAGACCTACATAACTGCTGCCTAATTTCATCTTTATAAGTTGATTTATATTTACATTTTATATACATGGAATCATACAATTATAGTACTCGGTGTCTGGTCTCCTTCACTAGGTATAATTTTTTTGTCTAATATTAACATTGTACAGTATTAATTTACATTTATTCAGCTTCAAAGAAAAATGGTCTTATGTATGTAATTCTACCCATATTCATATTTCACATAATATATTTAGTTCATAATAGGGCAATCATATAGTATTTGTCCTTTTGTGTCTGGCTTGCTTCATTCAACATTATGTCCTCCAGGTTCATCCATGTTATCATATGTTTCACAATTTCATTTCTTCTTACTGCTGCATAATATTCCATTGTGTGTATACTCCACAATTGGCTTATCCATTCATCAGTTGATAGACACAAGGGTTGTTACCAAATTTTGGCTATCATGAATAAGGCTGCTATGAACATCAGTGTGCAGATATCTATTCATGTCACTGCTCTCAGTTCTTCTCGGTATGTACCTAGCAAAGGTATTATTGGGTTCCATGGCAAGTCTATATTCCTTAGGAAATACCAAGCCATCCTCCACAGTGGCTGTACCACTCTACATTCCCACTAATAGTGAATAAGCATTCCTATCTCCCCACATCCTCTCCAACATTTATAGTTTTCCAACTTTTTAATAGTGGCCAGTCTAATAGGTGTGAAATCATATCTCATTGTTGTTTTGATTTGCATTTCCCTAATTGCTAGTGATGTTGAACATTTTCTCATGTATGTCTTCATCATTTGTATTTCTTCTTTGGACAGTTGTCTTTTCATGTCATTTGACCATTTTTTAATTGGATAGTTTGTCTTTATTTCATTGAGTTGAATGACTTCCTTATATATAATGGATATTAAACCCTTATCAGATAATGTAACTGCCAAATATTTTCTCCCATTGTTTTGGTTATCTTTTCATTCTTTTGACAAAGTCCTTTGAAGTGCAAGTGTTTAATTTTGAGGAGGTCCATTTATCTATTTTTTTTTTTTCTTTTCTTGCTTGTGCTTTGGGTGTAAGGTTTAAGAAACTACCACCTACCACAAGATCTTGAAGATGTTTTCCTACATTTTCCTCAAGGAATTTTAAGGTTGTTGTTTTTATATTTATGTCCTTGTCCCATTTTGAGTTAATTTTTGTATAAACTGTGAGATAAGGGTCTTCTTCCTTTCTTTTTGATATGGCTATCCAGTTCTCCCAGCACCATTTGTTGAATAGATTGTTCTGGCCCAGCTGGTGGGCTTAACAACCTTGTCAAAAATCATGTGACTGTAGATGTGAGGGTCAATTTCTGAGTTCTTGATTTGGTTCCATTGGTCAATCTGTCAGTCTTTATGCCAGTACCATGCTGGATTTTTTTAAATTTTTTTTTTTACCACAGAAACTAAATTACAACAGTGAGGTGGAGCCAGTGGCCACTGGATGTTTTCAGAGCAGGGAAGGGAATAGCAGTTGTAATACAGGGGCTTTTTCAGGACTTGGGAATTATCCTGAGTGACATTACAATGACAGATATAGGCTATTTTACATCAGCATATAACATGCAGAACTGTGTGGGAGAGAGTGTGTTCTACAATGTGAACTATGGTCTATGCTTAATGGCAAAACCCCAGGATGTGTATATCCTTTGCAGGTAAGGTGCCACACTAATGAAAGACATTTATGTTGGATGTTATGGGAGGTGTGGGAGGTGGGGAACATGGGAATTCTTGTAATTTTTATGTAACATTTATGTAATCTAAGCATCTTTTTAAAATATAAATAAATAAATAAATAAATAAATAAATAAATAAATAAATATAAAGGCAGGAAGTGAGAGTCCTCCAAGTTCATTCTTTTTAAAGACATTTTTGGCTATTTGAGGCCCCATACCCTTCCAAATAAATTTGATTATTGGCTTTTTGATTTCTTCAAAAGAAGGCTGTTGGGATTTTTATTGGGATTCCATTGAATCTATAAATCAGTTTGGGTAAAATTGACATCTTAATGATTTTGAGTCTTCCAATCCATGGACACAGAATGTCCTTCCATTTATTTAAGTCTTTTCGGTTTCTTTTAGCAATGTTTTGTATTTTTCTGAATGTAAGTCCTTTATGTCCTTGGTTGAGTTGATCCCTAAATATTTGTTTTAGTCACTATTATAAATGGATTTTTTTTTCTGATTTCCTCCTCAGATTTCATATCAGTGCTGTATAAAAATGCTATTGATTTTTCCATATTGCTCTTGTATCCCACCACTTTGCTGAAGTCATCTATTAATTCTAGTATTTTTTTGTCAATTTTTCAGGATTTTCTAGATATAGGATCATATTCATCAACAAATAGTGAAAATTTTACTTCTTCCTTTCCTATTTGGGTGCCTTTTATTTCTTTGTCTAGCCTAATTGCTCTAGCTAGAACTTCTAGCACAATATTAAATAATAATGGTGGCAGTGGGCATTCTTGTCGTTTTCTGGATTTCTGAAGGAAAAATTTCAGTCTTCCACAATTGAGTACAATGTTAGCTGTAGGTTTTTCATATATGCACATTACAATATTGAGAAAGCTTCCTTCTATTCCTATCTTTTGGAGTGTTTTTATCAGGAAATGGAGCTGTATTTTGTCAAATGCCTTTTATGCATCATTCAAGAAAATCATGTGCTTTTTCTCCTTCAATTTATGAATGTGGTTTGTTACACTAATTGATTTTCTTGGGTTAAAACACCCTTACATACCTGGGGAAAAAACCCTCTTGATTGTGGTGTATAATTCTTTTAATGTACTTTTGGATTCTGTTTGCAAGTATTTTGTTGAGGATTTTTCCATCTATATTCATTAGAGATATTAGTCTGTGATTTCTTTTTTTCATAGTATCTTTTTCTGGTTTTGGTATTAGGATGATTTTGGCTTCATGGAATGAGATTGGTACCACTCTTCATCTTTGAATGATTGGTAGAATTCACCTGTGAAGCCATCTGGTTTTGGGCTTTTCATCTTTAGGGGTTTTTTGATGACTGTTTCAATCTCTTCACTTGTGATTGATTTATTGAGGTCTTCTGTTTCTTTAAGGATCACTGTAGGTGGATCATGGTGTTATAGGAATTTGTCCATCTAGTTTTTTCACATACAGTTTATCATAGTATCCTCTTATGATCTCTCTTATTTCTATGGGTCAATGGTAATGTCTCCCCTCTCATTTATTATTTTATTTGTGTCATCTCTCTTTTTTCTTTATCAGTCTAGCTAAGGGTTTATCAGTTTTGTAGTTTTTCTCAACCCCCCCCCCACAACTTTTGGTTTGCTGATTCTCTCTATTGTTCTTTGGTTCTCAATTTCATTTATTTCTGCTCTGTTTTTACTATTTATTTCCTTCTGTTTGGTTTTGGAATTGTTTGCTGTTCTTTTTTTAGTTCTTCCAAGTGTGCAGTTATATCTTCAGCTTTAGCTCTTTCTTCCTTTTTAATGTAAGCATTGAGGGCTTTAAATTTCCCTCTCAGCACTGCCTTGGCAATGTCCCATAGGTTTTGATATGTTGTGTTCTCATTTTCATTCATCTCAAGAAATTTGTCAAATTCTCTTACAATCCCTTCTTTGACCCACTAAGTATTTAAGTGTGTTGTTTAATCTCTATCTATTTTTAACCTTTTAAAATTTATTGAGACTTTTCTTGTGACCCACAATATGGTCTATCTTGGTGAAGGATCCATGAGCACTTGAAAAGAATGTATATCCTCCTGTTTTGGGGTGCAATGCTCTATAGATGTCTATTAGGTACAGTTTATTTATCATATTATTCAAGCTTTCTATTTCTTTATCCTCTGTCCAGATGTCCTATCCAATACTAAGAATAGTGTATTAAAGCCTCCAACTCTTATTGCAGAGAAATCTATTTCCCACCTCAGCTTGGCCAGTGTGTGCCTCATGTATCTTGGGGCACTGAGGTTAGTTGCATAAATATTTAGTATAGTTATTACTTCTTGTTGAATTGTCCCTTTTATTAATATATAATGACCTTCTTTATCCCTTGTAACAATTTGCATTTAAAATCTACTTTGTCTGGAATTAGTATTGCTTCTCCAGTTCTTTTTTGGTTACTATTTGCATGGTATATCTTTTTCCAGCCTTTCAGTTTTAAACTGATTGTGTCCTTATGACAGAGGTGAGTCTCTTGTAGACAACATATAGATGGCATATATATTTTTTTTAATTCATTCTATCAGCCTATGTCTTTTGACTGGCGAATTCAAGGCATTAACCTTCAATGTTACTACTGTAAAGGCATTACTTACTTCATCCATTTTGAATTTTCACTTTCTATTGTTATATTGTACTATTGTCTGTCTCTTTACCATTTAATTTACCCTTTCTAATACTCTTTGTTTCTACACACTTCTACAAGTCTCTTACCCTTGTTTTTTCCTTTCAGGCTGCAGCACTCTCTTTAGTGTCTCTTGTAATTTTGGTCTTTTGGTAACATATTCTTTCAGTTTTTGTTTGTCTGTAAAGATTTGAAACTCATCCTCATTTTTGAAGGCCAGTTTGCCAGATACAGAATTCTTGGCTGACAGTTTTCTATTTCAGTACCTTAAATACATCATACCACTTTCTTTTCTCCTTCATGCTTTCTGAAGAGAGGTCAGCAGTTAATCTTATCGAGTTCTCTTGTATGTGAC
>JAQZBX010077543.1:0-14262 GCA_029593785.1 Cabassous unicinctus
TCACATCACAGACCACACTCTCTCCCACCCAGTTCTGCATGGTATATTCTGATGGAAAATGGCCTACATCCGTCGCCGCTACGCCACTCAGGACAACCCCCAAAGTCCCAAAAAAGCCCCAGTATTTCAACTGCCCCTCCTCTCCCTGCCCCAAAAATGTCCAGTGGCCACTGGCTCCACCTCACTGTTACAATTTCTTTGTATTCAGTCTTAAAAAGGAATGAAGTCCTGATGTATGCAACAATATGAATGAACCTTAAAGACATCACATTGAATGAAATAAGTCAGACAAAAAGGAACATATATTGTATGATTCCACTTAAATGAAAGAGCTAGAATATGCAAATGCATAGAGACAGAAAGTAGAGGACAAGTTACAGGGAAGAGGGGTATGAGAATAGGGAGTCAATACATAATAGATACAGGGTTTCTGTTTGGGGTGATGGGAAAGTTCTGGTAATGGACGGTGGTGAATGGTAATGGATGGTGGTGAGTGGTAATGGATGGTGGAAGTGGATGAGATGGGAAAGTTTATGTTGTGTATATGTTTCCACAATTTAAAAAAAAAAAAGAAAAAAGAGCAACAATGACAGTTAAATTCAATATATAATCCTGGACTGGATCTAATAATGGTGGAGAAAATGCCAAAATGATATTATTGAGATATATGAAAAAATGGGAATATAAACTAAAAGCTTTATGTCAATGTTAAAGTTCTGGAACTTGTTAAGTGTATTTACAGTGGTTATATAAGAGAATATTCTTGTTCTTAGGAAATGTACTTGCAAGTATTATGTGTTCAAGGAATATGATGGACACAAACTATTAGCAAGTGTTTAAAATATTAAAAGATAAGTTGATAGAATATGGACAGATAGAATGAACAGCAAATGTGACAAAATGTTACAATTGGCACATCTGGACTTCTGTGGGGGAGTATGCTGGAGTTCTCTATGGGTTTTGTATTATTTTTTCAATTGTCCTGTACGTTTGAAATTATTTCAAAATATTAAACTAAAAAAAAAGTTGCCTAAATTACAAACTTCACTTCTAACAGTATATTTAAAGATATTCAAATCTCTCTATAACTGAGTTCAATATGCCAAAGCAAATGAGCTCTAATCTCATGAAGAGTGCCTGCAGTATTAAAATAATGTGTTTAAAAGTCAAAAGAAGACACAAAAATCTTAAGTCATGCAGAATTCACTTAAAAATCTAAATTATATATTACCATGTACAAGATAATGAGCAAGATATATTATTCTTAGCTAGCTCTCTACCTATAATCAAATTATTTCAACTCAATTTTATAAATTAAATTAATGAAGCTATGGACTTAAAATTCTTTTTGTATCTAAAGCACAAAGAAGATGAAATTTCTTAATATTGTATTATAAAAGAAAAATAGAAGAGAAACTTTCCTTTATAACCATCCTTCAAACACCCCTTTTAGTGCCTTGATAGAATGTATCATAAAGGAAAACAAAAGGTTTTAAATTAAAGATTCTTTTCAGTACCATTTCAATTTGAATAGATCACAATACGCCTTCCAAGTGCACACATATTATTAATTTGAAATTTTAGTTATTAATTTTTCAGGACATCACATCAAATAATATCATTATTTATTATTGTTTATAAAAGAAAGAAAGAAAGAAAGAATGAGAGAGAAAAGGAAGGGAAAGAGAGAGGGAAGGAAGGGGAAGGGAGGAATAGCATTCAATTCCTTCAATATTTTAAAATCAATCTCCCGTTTTTTTCCCTCCAAATGATCATTTAGCCAAAACAGCACATACCTCTTTGTAGTCTATCCTGACAAATCAGTTTTCATATACCAATACAATTAATGGCTCAAAACCAAACATTGTAACAAAACACACTGAATGTATCCTCAAAGCATGTATGTGTGTGTGTATACAAGTGCACATTCATAAAAATGTGACCATAATACACTCGTTAAAAAAAAACAACTCAATTTTTTTGAATACCAAAATATCTCTGTATAACAGGTTACAATAAAATTGCCCTCCTTAATGTTCGAAAGAACAATTTCTAAAGCTAGCGATGAGAGTTATTATACCAAGATTGCTGCCACCCATCAACTTAAATTCAAAGCAAAGTACAACTGAATGTCATCTACAGCTACCGCAGCGAAGACTGAAACAAAATCAACTTCATTGTGAGATAAAGTATCCTGGCATCCCAATAGATCTACTATTCTGATGTGACAGTACTTATGTATGGAATCTTTTGTCCCTCCCACAGCATCGCAGTGTGTTATCATCTTAAGTCAAAGCAAAAGATAAGCAAATCCCTCAGGTCATAACTTCAGCACCCTGAGTAGGAGAAAGGCTTGGCCTTCATTGTCGTTACTATACAACAGATTCTGTAGTCCCATGCCCCCTTCTATTAGGGGAGGTGGGATAGAAAATAAACGCTCAGTAGTTCAGTTCTGGTACCAGAAGCAGCATGAGTACAAGTGTTATGTGGGTCACCCAAAGAGGGAGAAACAGAACGAAGCTTCGTGACCCTACAAGTTCAGTGAAGATACCAAAAGCCTCAAGGGAAACCGGGCAGAAGCCTTCGGGGAAAGGGGGCAAAACCAGAGATGTCTGAGATGGAGAGTGGCTGGGTCTGGCACCATCCCAGGGCGTGGGCAGCGACCAAGGAGTCTATCGTACCCCTCCCCTCCTCACCGGGGTAGGTCACTCCGCAAGGGGTGCAGCCGAAGGAAGGGGTAGGAACTGGAAGAGGGCGGCGCCCTGGGGGACAGGAGGGGGGGGCGTGTCCTACCTGGGCCTCGGCGGCCTCAGGGATTTCGGGCGGAAAGCTCGGGTCCGGCTCAGGGCCCGGACTGGCAGGGGTCAGCCCTCAGAAGGCGGGACCGCCGCCGCCTGCCCATCCCCCGCCGCCCGACTGCGACGGGACCCGAGCGCGGGTTCGAGGGCTGGCCGGCTGAGTAGTCCCCTCGGGTACCGTCCGCTTTTACTGACGACGGCGGCGGTTGCTACTGTTACTGCTGTTGCTGGCCACCCCCAGTGGCTGCTCTTGTGCCAGCCTCTGCTCCTCCTCCTGCCGCCGCCGCCGCCTCGGCCCCACCGCTCCCATCGCCGCTGCGGCGACTACTGCAGCGCCCGCTGACCCGACCCGACGTTATTCTCCCCCTTCGCAGCCCGGCACACCCTAGCCCACCTGCTCTACCAGTGCGCACGCCCACCTCTCCGCCACAGGTGCTGATTGGAGAGCGCTTTCGGAGCCCGCTACGTCGGTTGGCTGGTCCCATTGCCTATCAGAAAGGGGGCGGAGAGTCAGGCAGAGAGCGTCTCCGCCCCCCACCGGAGGAATGCCGCTATCTTCAGGTTTGCCTGAGAGGGCGAGTTACCGGGAAAGGAGCATCACAATGGCAGCGCGCATGCGTGCGGGGATTCTGGGCTTCGTAGTTCCAGCCACCGCTGCAACTGTTAGCCTTCCAGAAGAGAGAAGCAGGGCTTCTGAGATTAGTGGTTGGCGCACCCAGATGTTCTCCCAGCTCAGTGGTTAACGGGGTTGTGACCCCAGGGTTGAGCTTTTAGGAAAAAGATCGACAGTGATCTGTCATAATATGAATTTAAACACTCTGGGGAAACCGCGTTAAGGGCCCAAATGGTGAGGCCCTTCTATGCTTATTTGGGAAAATAAGGGAGAGAGGAATGATTTAAGGGATCCATCCATCTCCTCAGAACCAGTCCTGCCCTGGATCTGGCACATTGGCGCTCTCCCCAGAACCACCTAACATGAGGCAAATCACTGGTGGGTACCCGTGAAAGGCCTAAATGTGTGAGGAGGAAAGGAGACTGAGATTTCCAGAAAGGAATACCAGCCTGGAGCACAGACTATCCTTGCCAGTTTTTACAACCTGCAAAGAACAAGATTTCAATTTCTTTTTGACAACACCCTGAGGGATCAATCAGCAGCCCTCCATGTGGACTGGCATGAAATTCCAAGCTAGTGTATGCCAGAGTCCCTCAGAGAATTTCAGAGACTGAAGAGGGCAAAACAGTGAGGCTTTGTATGATATATTTGTATTTGGTGTAGATTGTGTCAGCCTATTTGGTGAAGAGGAAACCTTAACATTAAACCCTTCTCACATCCTTACCTAGCAATTTACAGAAGAGAAAACTCAAAGGGGTTAAAAAACAAATATAAAAAAGTTAAAAAAAAAAAAAAAAAACTCTCCCAAGGCTATAAAACAAGTTGCAGAACCAAAATTCAGATCTCTCAAGCTTCTTTGTCCAATGCTCTTTTCACTTAATGATCACAGTAACTTCCAGAGGGTATCCCATGGACTGAAAAGATGCAATGAATTGAAATTGTCAATTTAATTTAAATCCTTTTCTTCATTCAAGTGACATTATTATTAAAGCTGAATAAGAATATGTAGAGGGAAGCGGATGTGGCTCAAGCGATTGGGCTCCTGCCTACTACATGGGGTGGGGGGTGGGGGTTGTCTGTGGTTCAGTTCCCTGTGCCTCCTAAAGAAGACAGCAAGCTGGCACAACAGGCTGGCACAACAAGATGATGCAACAAGAGACACAAAAAGAAAAAACGTAATGAGAGACACAACAAAGTAGGGAGCAGAGGTTCCTGGCGCCTCCTAAAGAGGATGAGCAGGGCGGCCAGCTGGTGCAATGGACAGGTGCAGCGAACTGATGCAACAAGAGACATAAGAGGAAAAACATAATGAGAGACACAACAAAACAGGGAAAGGAGGTGGCTTAAGCAATTAGGTGTCTTCCTCCCACATCAGAGGTCCCAGTTCGGTTCCCAGTGCCTCCTAAAGAAACAAAGAAGACAAACACAGCAAGTGCAAATGACGAGGGAGTGGGGAAAGACAAATAAAAAATCTTAAAAAAAAAAAAAAGGAATATATAGAGGTTAATTAAATATAAATCCTATATTCAATCTCAGAGCTGTCCTTAGAGAATCTGTTCTTCTGGTTCAGGAAATGCCATAGCCTCTTGACATTCTTTAAAAAAAACAACAGGTTCCCTGTCTGTCATGTCCAGATAAAAAGCAGGACAAAATGTACGTTAAAGGCAATTGATGATGCAGCTCATCTCGTTGTCAAACTTAAAGATGTTGCCAAATTGTTTTCTTTCTGCTGATTAAAACTGCAAATTGCTTTTTCCATTACTTTATCTAATAGAATATAGTTCATTGCAGAGTATTGGCAGCAAGTAATTTGAATAGGAAAGGATTAGGGTTTCTGTAAATATTTTCCTTTAAAATTAAAGGAATTTAAAGGAAAAACATATCCAGATTCACTGAAATTATATCTAAAAATACTCCAAGTAGCTATTCTCGATTTGAAAACAGTATTGTTTACTCACTTAGCAAATGTAGTATGTCCTCTTCAAACTACCTACATAAAATTTCTGCTATCATGGGTGAAAATTCTAATGAATTCATTCCAAAAACTGCTATTGTGTCCATTTTAAATGAGTCAGTGAGTAGGGATGGATTCTTCAAATAATAGAAAGATTATTCTTCTGATTGTTATTTTATGACCAGTTCTCACTTGCAAACCCATAAAGGATAAGATAAATAGTACTTGAGAAAGCAGTCCAGTAGCAAAATATCAAGAAGGAGTTAAGAAAGAAAAATATAGAGGGAGGTGTTCTGTAATAAAAATAGGGCAATAGTGTATCTCAGGGTAAGAAGAGAAAGAATGAATAGAGTTAAGGTCACAGGAGTGGGAAGACCAGCATTTTGGACTTGCCCAAGGAAAATAGCTTCCTGGGTCTCTGGTCTTTTCTGTTTATGTAAGACTTGCTGATCTCTCCCAAGAGATACTTTTTCACTTAAGGTAAATAGCAAGGTAATATATTCAGGAGCTGGTACCAGAATTCAGGAATCCTCTTTGATTAGATATAAATAAATATAGCCTCCAAGATAGCCTCCAATGACTTCTGCCTCCTGGTATTCTCACCCTTGTCACTTCCCATACTGAATTTGGCTGACCTGTGGAACCAGTAGGGTTTCACAGAAAGTATGGTGTGTGAATTCCAAGGCTTTTTTCCATATCCTCTCTTGGATCACTTACTTGGGGGAAGCCAGTTGCCATATCATAAAGACACTCAAGCAACCCTATGGAGAAGTCACTTGGGTTGACTAAGTGACTTATAATAAGCACTGGTTGCCAGCCATGTTAGCAAGCCATCTTGAAAATGGAGCCTCCAGCCCCTGCCAAGCCTTCAGATAAGTGCAGGCCCATCTGGCATCTTGACTGCAACCACCTGAGAGGTACTCACTGGAACCACCCAGCTAAGCCACTCCCAAACTCCAGACCCAAAGATACTATGTGATATAATAAATGTTTACTGTTGCTTTGACTACTAAGTTTGGGATAAGTTATCAGGCAGCAATAGATAATTAATACAGTATTATTTGGGACAATAAGGGAGAGAGGTATGATTCCAAACTAGAGATGAGTGCCCTGGATAACTGAATCTGAAGGAATGAATTTAGGGTCAGTCTTAGAGCATATCCAAGCATAATGAGCAAAGTTGAGGTGTACACTGAGTCTCCACACAGAATATAAAGCTCCTTTCAACACAACTTTTTTCTTAGCACAAAATAAATAGCACACTGAAGATTCCCTTTCTTTTATTTTTCATCCATTTGCAGCCTCCTTTATCCATCTTTACACACCCATTGATTTACTACTTTCTAACCTCCTTCCCCTAATACAAACAGGAAGTGACCAAGACAAGTCATCTACATTTTTATTAGAAGCACAACACTACAATATGAACCAGTGTGTAACTCAAGGAAAACAGACCCCTTCCCTTTTCCCTTTTCCCTTTTCGGCTCTCTTTAAAAACAAACCTCAGAATTGTATACTTTAAATGGGTATTTGCATAGTATTTGAATTATCTCTCAATTTAAAGCTGCTTTTTTTTTGTGTGTGTGTGTGTGTGTGTTTTAATCTCAGTGCACAGTGCTTTGAAACATAAAACTCAGTAGTGGATTAGTGCTTAAGTGCTTCTACAAACCAGCAAACTCAGCCCTAGTTTTAAATTTTTCATCAACCTAACCAGTTTCTATTTGAACATTACTTAAGCCACTAAACAAATTTTCAGAGGGCCTACTAATGCCAGCCATTCTGTTAGACACTAGGAAAACAAATATTAATAAATCCAATCCCTGACCTTAAGGGTTTCACAGTGGATGAGCAAATAGGCAACACTATTATAATGCATTGCAATACCTGCTATAATAGAGATATATACTATATGCTCTAGGACAGGGGTCAGCAAAATATAGCATGCAGGCCAAGAAACCCCTGCCTTGGGGTCTTTTGAGAGCTTGATATCTTTAAGCCAGTGTCAGCTGCATTCTGATTTTGACAGAAATGCAATCACACTAAATAGATTAACTATCTCAAGTATTTGTGTTTTTAAAAACTTCATCCTTTATTGTGTAGTGAAAGCCTTTATTTCTAATTTTAAAATGCCAGGCAAAAAGAAGTTAAGAGAAACCCTTGGGGAGTGAGTAAGGTAAACCCAGTTTTGGAGAAATGAGTCTATTGTTTTATAACCTAGTGAATATCAATTTGTGTTTGATGTTGATGATGATTAACTAATAGTACATAAGATCAGGAAAGATTGACACTGATTAGAACTAGTAAAGTGAGAAAAAAACCTAAAACTTAGTTTGCATTTATAAGAGTAATTCTAATGGGGGGTATGGAAAATATATATCAAATGTATGCTATAGGCCATAGTTTATGGTAAGAATCTGATGTTCTCTCATAATCTGTGACAAATGTTCCAGAACAATGTAAGGTATTGGGGGAGGGGTGTTGTATGTGAATTCTGCACATTATGCATGATTATTTTGTAAGTTCACAACTTCTCTTATACACACACACACACACAAAACAAATCTGTGGTAAAAGAATAGTGATTACTTAGGCAAGGGCTGAGGGTTTGGTTCAGACTGAGAACTCCTGAGGGAGGTTCCTGGGATAATGAAAATGATCTAGATTGTAGTTACACCTATGTGTGTGTGTGTCTGTGTGTGCGTGCATAAGCACTTATGTAAAAATTCATCAAGCTGTATACTTGAGATTTGTGAACTTTAATGCAGATAAGTTATACCTTTCAGACAGTCAGAAATCCATTAACTATAAATAACAAATAAACACAAGGAAAATTCATTCTTTATTATATCCAATGACTTGCAAATTTACAAATTAGAATTTTGTGAAACCAATTTGCATTTATTAGACAACTGTTTAAAATGGTGACAGCAAATACTGATAAGGAAGGCTACAGTAACACTAGTACACTTGTGAATCTATATAGTTCTTTTAGAAGGTTTATTATAATATGAAATAAATATATATAAGGTTGGTAGTAGAGTGATGTATGGGAGCCCTGTATGATGTTATGCATGTTTATTTTGTAAGTTCACAACTTTTATTAAACACTTATTATTTATATATGTTCATGTATAAATTATATACTTCAATAACAATGTTTAAGAAAAAATAATTCCAATTATTTACCTGCTTCTCATTTATGCTTAATTTTTATGAGACAGAAAACAATTATTCCATTAAATAGTAACTTAACTTTTTGCAAGTTTTATTATATTAGAAGAGTGAATTCCATATATGTTTGCTCAGACTTTGGGGTTTCCTTTTTGTTGCAAGTTCATCCATTAGCACAGCATCATTGTACACTCACAATTTTAAAATGAGAAAGTTGTGAGGTGATGTTGCCATTCCTGATGTTTCTCTGTGAAAACCTGGGAAAAGTTCTGTCATTTTCCTTCTGATTCAGTGATTAGGCACTTGAAACACTGGACTGCTTTCTGTGATTTTTCAATTCCCAACTAGGCTCTACCTGTAGGAAGATTGGCAGCCCTAACAGCACCCTCTAGTGAACACAGCATTCCACTGCAAGCTGTGTTGAAACAAAATTTAGAATGGTCTCTTATATTTTTGTCTTATTAAACAAAGCAGACTATCCAGTGCCTAGTGATTTTTATAATTTTTAGAAATGTGAAGATGAAGGTGACAATGATGAGCTTAAAAATATTTTTCTGACAGTGTTATTTGAACATTAGATTTTTTACACAAAATATATTTGTTAATGGCAAATGAAATTTCCAGACATGTATTGAGTACCCACATCAACGTATTGTACTATATATCCTGTGGAGGATTAAAAGAAATAAATATAGGAAATGGTTCCAATATATACGACTTCGAATTACAGTTTTTTTGTGCATATATATTTCTATAACTAGCAGAGGATAATTTCTCAATTTCTTATACAATGTATTCTCATAGTTTCTTCACTCTGTAAACATTAAGTGCACCCAATATGTGCTTTAAATAAATGCATGAAAAAAGTTAAATAAGAAGCACAAAACAAGTACTCTCACATTTTTGTGTTAGCTTCCAAGCAAATGGTATCATTTGCCTTTTCTGCATCTTCTGTATTAAGATATTACATATTTCTCCTTGGTTGATTTTCTTTAACTCTCACCCAGAAACATAACAAGGGTGGTTGTAAAATAAAATTTAAAAAGAAAGAAAAACCCTCAAGTATGGAGGCCTTAGAAGAGAGAACAATCCTATTATTTTATCTTAGAAGTCATAAATCAGCATTATAGAGCCAGAATTGGGCTTTTTAGATTCCTGAGCTAGTTTGTCTTATACACAGCATTCAAGTAGTGTATTTACGTCTTCTTAGCACTGCATCACCCCCAAAAGAAATCCCATACCCATTAGCAGAAAATCCCCATTCCTCCCTCCCCCTAACCCCCAGCAACCACTAATCTACATTGTCTCTATGGATTTGCATATTCTGAACAGTGGATGTAAATGGAATCATACAATATGTGGTCTTTTGTGTCTGACTTCTTTTACTTAGCAAAACAATATCAAGGTTCATCCATGTTGTAGCTTGTACCAGTACTTTAGTCCTTTTTATGACTGAATAATATTCCTTTGTATGGATATACAATATTTCATTTATCTATTCATCAGCTTAATGGACATTTGGGTTGTTTCCACTTCTGGACTATTATGAATAATGCTGCTATGAACATTCGTGTATAGTTTTTGTGGGTGTGAATATATATTTTCAATTCTTCTGGGAGTGGAATTTCTGGGTTATTTGGCAACTGTATGTTTAACTTTTTGAGGAACAGCCAGACTGTTTTCCAAAGTGGCCTATCATTTTACATTCCCACCAGCAACTGTATATGGGTTCTCGTTTTTCCAAATCCACTTCAACACATTGTCCATTTTTTCAATTATTGCTATCCTAGTGGACACAAAGTGGTATCTCATTGTGGTTTTGATGTACATTTTCCAGATAACGATGCCGAGCATCTTTTCATGTGCTTACTGGCCATTTGTACACTTTATCTGGAGAAATGTCAATTCAAACCCTTTGCCCATATTTAAATTGGGTTTCTCCCTTTACTTTTAACCTGAATTTGTTAGCTTATCTGATTTTTTAAAAAATAGGTTGGTTAAGAGTATTTACATTTATTGATAGGACTGGTGTTTGGTCTCAATTTTGTCATATTGTTTCACTATGTAGTCTATTTTCTTTGCCTCCCCCCCTTTTATTGTATTTTAGTTCTAGTGATTAACTTTATATTGTATATTTAAATAATAACCCTTCATACCATCTTTCTTCAGATACTGTTAATTCCCTAATATGGCAACTTTGAAACTACTTACTCATCCCCCTCTCTCACCATCACTAGTTTCATCTTAGTGTCAACTTTCGTACCCTTTTTTATTTCTTGATTTGTCAGCTTCAAGTGGTATGTTTCTACATCTAGCTAGTACCTTTATAGCAATCAGTGAGCTTATTATACTTTCTACTTACTCATGCCTTTCTTTCCATTTTTGCTAGTTGTATTGTTTTTACGTTATCAAACATCCTATTTTGTCACCCTTATTCAACCCCATCTGTGGCTAGTTCTTAAACGTAATGCTCAGCTCCAGACCTTATGCCAAAACTTCTATAATCACCTTGATTGTCTGAAGCTTGTTCTCTAATAAATTCTTCAGGAAACATTCAAAGGAAAAATAGTCATTGAGTTTTAATATGTTCTTAATTGTCTGTGTGGACTTTATACTTGGGACAGTCCGAACACAAAAATCTTTTGCTCACATTTCTTGAATTATCAAGTATCCCAAGAAGTCTAATGCCAATTTGATCTTTATCTTATAAGTGATTTGGACTTTTGCTTGGATGAGCAAATGATTTTGCCCTATTTATTTTTAAATTCAATAGCTTTACTAGGATATGTTTTGGTGTTGACTGTACTGGGTTAATTTTCCTAGGTATACCATCCTCCCTTTCAATATTCAAGTTTTGTATTCAAGTTTTGTTTTGTTTTGTTTTTACTTCTCTTTAGAAGTGAACCTTTTAAAGAGTAAACTTTTTTTAAAAAGGAAAATTTTGCTGAATAATAATTTTACATGGGAAAGCGGGTGTGGCTCAGTGGATAGAGCCCCTGTTTACCATATGGGAGGCCCGGGTTCGCGTCCCGAGGCCTCCTTGTGAGGGCACGCCGCCCTGAGCGGTGCAGTGGGCTGATGCAGCAACCTCACGGCAGGAAGCGGGTGTGGCGCAATGGATGGAGCACCCGTTTACCATATGAGAGGCCCCGGGTTTGCTTCCCGGCACCTCCTTGTGAGGGCAGGCTGGCTCGCGCGGCGCCGTGGGCTGATGCAGCAGGACCTCACAGCAAGGGGGAGATAAGCAGACACAGAGAAGACACGCAGCGAATGGACACAGCAGCACAAGCAGCAAGGGGGGGATAAATAAAAATAAATCTTTAAAAAAAAAAAAATTTTACATGTGTTCAGTTGCTTTGGTTTTCTGTAGGGACTCCAATTGTACATATATTGAATGTTCTGTGCCTATCTTATATACATTTCACTTTCTCACAAGTCCTTTTTACCTTTGCTTTTCTTGATTTTTCTCCTTTTTATTTCCTTACTATGCTTTCCATAGTGACTTCACTTTTGTATTCCTCCTCATTTAGTATTCCTTTCTAATTCTTACCCCCCTTAGACATGCTCCTGATCTCTGGCCATATCAATTTTTGAGCTCTTTCATTTCTGATGTGTTCTGTCAAAGTTTTTATTATTTTCTGAATTTCTTATAACTCAATTTTAAATATTAGTCTGTAAAATTCACCTTCTTTATGGCCACAATTTTCTATTGTGTTCTCATAAATTGTTGCAACTTTATTTGGTTCATTTTCACTTCCTTTTCTTCTTGTAATAACTTTAGTGCTAGGCAACAATTCTTTATTGATCTTCTTGTTTAAATGAGATGTTTTCTGGATCATTAGGAGGGAAGTACCTGTCAAATGGGTGGGGATGACCCAAGGAAACTTTATTAACTTTCACAGCTCCCTTCTGTTATTACTGTCAAATACTTAGAAAGTATTCTCTTATACATACATCTTTATATGTTGCATTTTGCTAATGTATTACTTTACATATCAAACACATACACAATACCCGCAGTATTCCTGCTATGTTTGGTTTGTTGCTAGCAGTTTTCCACAGGGTGAGGCACTTTTCCTTAAGGCAGGCAGTATTTAAGTCATTTACAAGAGTGTAGAGGACTTGGACTGCCACCATACTATTTGATCCTCTCAAGACTGTGCAGTTTTTTCATCCACCCTCAATTTAAAGCACATAAGGACTCATTAGCTTTGCTGCTCCTTCTCAGAGCTGATTGTTCAGGTTTCCTTCCATTTGGAGGGTATTTGTTGGCAACTTTTCAGTTCTGCAACTCTTGCTCCTTTCCACCACTTCTACGACACAAGGCCTATTGCTGTTGGTGTTTTGGGTACATCTTCCTGTATTCTGGAGTTGATAGCCCCTGTTACCTAGATTTGTTGAATATACTGATTTTTCCTGTTGTTATCGTGGGTTGGTGTACGTGGTTTTCAGGAAGAGATTTGAGGAGTTTCAGATCTATACTATTTACATGATTATACCACCTAGCTTTAGCTATCTTTTAACTATATTAATAGTACCTTTTCTTGTACAAAAGTTTTAAATTTTAATGTAGTCAAATTATGAAGTTTGCCTAGTTTATGATTTGTTTTTCCCACTAGTGCCCAGTTGCTGATATAAGCATGTAGAAGATTCCTTAGTGACTGCTCCCTGTCAATTATGAGTACCTTATATTTTCATTCATCCACCCTAAAAACAAAAACAAAACACACATACACAACTTCCTTCATTGCCTTCACTGTTAACCCTTCTGGAATATTTTAAACTTAAAACAACAACAATAACAAAAAAACCAAAGCAATGACTTTCAATTTTTTTAATTTTTTTTATTTCAGGTACCCTTTCCTCAAATGAAACCTTATATAGATTTTCAAAATGAAAAATCACAACTACCCAAGTTTGGAACTCCTTCCCCGTCCTGTCCCCTCCCCTCCCCCTCAGCTCTTTTGACATTTAGTCCAAAAATGAGCTAAAAAGAAGGCGAGCTCTAAATTTTAAGTGAAAGAGTCATGGCTTAGAAACAGGAGGAAATCACTCTGATTATCTTAAGGCTCAATCCCAGTAGATTCTGTTTCAGGATCTAGAATAAGAACTGGGAATTTGTATTTTGTTAAAGCTCTCTAGGTGATTCCTAATGCACAGTCAAGTTTGAGAACCATTACAGTAGATCTATGCTGTCCAACATGGTAGCCACTAGACACAAATACTATGTAAAATTCAAAACTTTTTTTTTTTTTTAAGATTCAGTTCCTTAGTTGCACTAGCCATATTTCAAGTGCTGAAGAGCCACATGGAGGGGCGGATATGGCTCAAATGGTTGGGCGTCCGTCTGCCATATGGAGGGACCTGGGTTCCATCCCCGGGACCTCCCGGTAAAATAAAAATATATATAGAAGGCGCTTGGGCTGCCGAGCTCTATGTGCCGGTGAGCCGCCAGGCGCTGGGAGCCATGCAGCAAGATGATGACATAACAGGAGAGTGACACAGGGGAGAGTCAAGACGAGATGCTCCGAAAACAAGGAACTGAGGTGGCGCAGGTGGCAGAACACCTCTTCTTCATCGGAGGTCTCCAGGATAGAATCCTGGTGAAGACTGGAGGATGAGAAGAGATGGCAGGAAACAGACACAGAGAATTGCCCAGCGAATGGACACAAAACAGTAAATGGGGGAGGGGGGGTTTAAAATGGATAAAGTAAATAAATCTTTAA
>JAQZBX010077544.1:0-14258 GCA_029593785.1 Cabassous unicinctus
TATTTAAAGAGATCTTACAGTTCAACAATAAATAGACAAATGACCTGATTAAAAAAATGAGCAAAATGCATTTCATGTTCCCTCTCCTGCTGAATCAGATGCTCTGCCAGTCTCCTCTTTCACGTCCTTAGCCGCCAAATAAGTCTCTTGCTATGCCATTGCCATGCCCGCTAGAGCCCACCCAGGTGCTCCTGGCTGTGGTCGTGATTGGCATCTTTGTGGTGCTGGGAAAAGCTGGGCACGCAAGGTTACCGGGAGAGGAGGAAACACTGCACTGGGGCAATGGGGGTCAGGGAAGCTCCTTAATGCCTTAGGCAGGGGAGGCAGCGGCTGTTGCAGCTGCCCACTGGGAGCTTTCCCTTCCTTCCCCTCCTGTTGCTCGTGTGCATCCAGCTCCCAGGAAGACAGAAGAAAAAGGAGAATCTTTAGACTAAAAAACATGTGAAGGAATAGAATTCCAGGCACTCAATCTTCCAAATGTATTTCAAAAATTTATAAAGGCACCACTTCAAATTATTCTATGATTCTTATGCTCAGTGCTCTTCTGCCTCAGCAAGTGTTCTGGGTTCAGACAAGCTAACAAAGAATATCAAATACTGGATAACTTCTGGCGCTATTCATCTGGCTTTTGTAACACTCTTCTTCAGTATGGTGAACTATGATGAGTGAGCAGATGTTTTTCAACAGCTTATCATGAACTCTACTCCAACATTCTTGCATTTTCTTCCATAAGGCACGCCCAAGAGAGTTGATTCCTTTGCCCTTCAAAGAATCGGATTTGTGGCTGAACAACTAGCAAAATGGACTGCTGACAGAACAGATGTTCATATTCAGGTCTTCAGACACCTGATAACTCTGGCAACATTGCTTTGGCCCTGTTGGTGTCACTTGTTGGTGGTTTGCTTTATTTAAGAAGGAACAACTTAGAATTAATCTGTAACAAGACTGGTTGAGCCATGGTGTCTCTGTGTATGGTCTTTGCTATGACTTTTGGCCAGATGTGGAATCATATCTATCTGCCTTTCTAAACACTCATAAGAACACTCACAATGGACAAGTGAGCTTCATTCATGGAAGCAGCCAGCTCAATTCATGACGGAGTCACATATTATTCTCATACTGAGCGCTGCTATCACCATGGGAAAGACTCCTCTAAATGAAGCTGCAACTTCCAAAGGAGACGCTGGAAAAGAGGAATAATCTGCTTAGTGGGTTTAGGACTGGTGGTCTTCTTCTACAGTTTTCTGCTTTCAATATTTTGTTACCAGTAAAATGGCTGTCCTTACAGATTTTTAATTAAGGGAAGCAAAGTGGGATTTGCATAAAGTGAATGTTTACCATAAAGATAAATTTCCTAACATTATACTGTTTTGAATTCCCCAGATCATTTCTTTTGTTGATTGTGATCACCTATTCTTGTAAAATTTTTAAAAATGTGGTTTTCACTAGTGAATTTAATTTCTGAAAATGAGTGGTAAAATTTAATATCCTACCAAGGAAACTTGAAAGTGTTTTTCAAGCATATTATAGTCAGTGTATGCTACAGGATGAAATAAACATGAGTGTAATTATGGGGAAAAAAATGGGCAAAAGACCTGAATAATAATTTTTCTAAATAAAAAATATAAATGGTGAAAAGGCACATGAAAAAATGTTCAACATCGCTGCCTATTAAAGAAATGCAAATTAAAGCTACAATGAGATATCATTTCACACCTTTCAGAATAAGCATTAACAAAACAGAAAACTACAAGTGTTGGAAATGATGTGGAGGGATTGGAATGATTATTCACTGTTGGTGGTAATGTAGAATGGTCCAGCCACTGTAGAAGTCTGTTTGGCAATTCCTAAGGAAGTTAGATATAGATACACCATTTGACCCCAGCAATATCTCTGCCAGATATATACGCAGAAGAACTGAGAGCAGTGACAGGAGCAGACATCTTCACACTGATGTTCATAGTGGAATCATTCACAATTTCCAAAAGATGGAAACAACTGTGGTGTCCATCAATTGACAAATGTATAAACAAACTGTGGTATATACACATGATGGAATATTATTCAGTTCTAATAAGAAATGAAGTTGTGAAACATTTAATGATGTGAATGACCCTGGTGGACATTATGTTGAGTGAAGCAGGCCAGTCACAAAGGTACAATTATTGTATGTTTTCAATATTATGAACTAAATGTAATGTGCAAACTCATGGAGTTAAAAGCTAGACTATAAGTCACCAGAGAGTAGAATGTGGATAGAGATTGGAAAGCTGAAGTTTAACCTGTGCAGAATTGATAAAATATTTATCACATCATTGGATTTGTAAATAGTAGCACTAACATGTGAGAATGATATTGGGTTTTTTTGTTGTTGCTGTTCTTTTTTTTTTTTTTTAGTAAAGAAAATGCTCAAATATTGATTGAAATGGTGAATACACAACCCGATGATTATACCAAATACCAATGATAGTATTCTTTAGATAAATTATATGGTTTATGAAAGAATAAAATAATAGGGTGGGTTGGGGGAAACTATCCTGTTTTTCAAATACCAAATATTGAAGCAACTATTCTTTCATAATTGAGTGTATGTGGCAACACTGTCAAAAGTCAATTGTCCATAGACATGAAGATTTATTCCTGAACCCCGAATTCAATTCCAATGATCTGTATGTCTAACCTTGTACAAGTGTAATGATATTTTGTTAGAACTTCCTCAAATTAACAAAATACATGGATATGCACATCCATGAAACTCAAAGAGCCCCAAACAATATAAACATGAAGAAAAGTATACCCCAACATACATTTTTCACACTATTAAATGTGACAGCCAAGGGAAGAGTTCAAGACCAAAGTATAAGGGAGTACCAATGAGATTCAGTGATGAATTGTCATCAAAAACCATGAAGGCCAAAAGACAGTGGGTTGAAATACTTCACACACTGAAAGAAAACAACCACCAGCCAAGAATTTCATAACCAGAAGAATTTCTTTTAAAAATGATAGAGAGATTAAGACATTCTCAGATAAACAAATGCTGAGAAGTCATCACCACTAGACGTGCTCTATGAGCAATGTTAAAGGGTGTTCCTAAGAAAGAAAGGAAACATCACCAGAAAGTGGTTCATTGTGGCATAAACTTATAAAGACCTAAGGTAAAAGTAACTATTTGTGTAATTATAAGCACCTTTATTATTACAGTGTGTTGTTTGGCTTGTAATTCTTCCTCTTCATACACATGCTAAAATGAAAATGCATAAATAATAATGATAAAGCTTTGTTTTAGACATAAAATGTACAAAAAATATAAGTGGTAACAAGTACAAAAAATGTGGTGGGAAATAGCAGTACATGAAAAGTTTAGGTGCATGATATTGAAGTAACATTGGAATCAAACCAAATATGCTTGTTATATACTTATGATGTAAAATTTTAACCCCATCTTAACCATGAGAAAAATAGATGTAAATATATATCTAGATAAAAATGAGAAGACACTCAATATGCTACAACACAAAATACAAATATATATATAAAAGTAAGCTTTAGTGGAGATCCAAGATGGCAGAGTAAGGAATGATAGTCTGCACTCCTCCTCCAGAAACTTCTGGAAGATAGTCAGATTTACCTGAGAGAAGGGAAGCCATAGGATGGCTGGGGGAATTGAAGACAGCAGCTGGAGATGGGGAAACTACTTTACAAGGGAGAGGGAAGCTGTGGGATATAGGGTAGGCAAACTAGCATACAACCAGCTCAGAGGGATAGGCAAGCTGGGGAAATGTTTGCCCAGCAGACTAGCTCTCAGACAACTCAGAGAATGGGGAAAGACACCAGGCAACCAGGGGTGTGCCCTAGTGCCTAGCAGCCACTTGAAGTGGGGGAACTATGGGCCAAACAGATGTAGGAACCTGTACCCAGCCATTTCAGGGGGGAAGCAGAGTTGGGGTAGAGGGTTACAAGGTGGGCTGACTGGATCTCAGCCAGTTCCTGGGAAAAGGAATATTGCTAGCCAGTGAAGCATCTCTAGGGACAGGGGAAGGGGAAGTTGATCAGGCAGGCTTCTGTCACACACAGCAGCCCTGGCAGAGAGAGGAAATGGATTAGGAAGGGGGTGGGCTGACAGGTGAGAGGGGAGCTGGGAGAGGCAGCTGGCAAGTCATCAGAAGCCCGACCAGCTTGAGGGAAAGGACAGGGAGTAGCAGCCATTAGATGTCCAAACACCCAGAAGAGAAGGGAGCCAGGGAGTAATCCAGAAGGTTGTCAGGCACACAGATCATTGTCTGAGGAGGGTGAAGTTGCAGGACAAGAAGTTTACAACATAGAGAACTTAGACTGAGATTTTATTTTCAGGTTTTTAAATTTGAAATTATGTATATATATTAATTTTTATGTTTATATTTTTTATTTTTTTCTATACAGCTGGGCACCTTACCTGAGGTGGGAGGGCCACAGAGTGATTGATTGGTCAACACTGGCAGCCTGAGTTGGTTGCTAGTGGCCTGACAGGTAGGCCTTTTATTCCCCCCCACCACCTTTTTTTTTTCTTTGCTTTTTTCTTCTTATTTTGCTATATTTCTTCTCATTATTTCATTTTTCCCTCTTCCATTGCTTTTCTTTCATTTCAATTTCTATTGTTTAGTCTTCATTTTTTTCTTTTCTTATCTTTCTATTCTTTTATTTTATTTTTTCCCCATTTCTTTTTTTAATTCCACCTTTTAAATTCTTATTCCTTTTTATTTTTTATGAGATTTTACTCTGATTAATTATTTTTTTCCTGGTTTTCTTATGGTTTCTTATCTATGCTTTTTAAATTATTATTATTCTTTTTCCATTCTTTTTGCTTTCCTTTTTTGTGGTCTTAATAATTTTTGGGGAAATATGGACAACTACAAGGATTTAGAAAAAGTGGAACCAAATGACAAAGAGGACCCTTAGTACACAACACAATGAAACCCTAAAGTAGAAAAAAAAGCTAATCACCTGAAAAATCTTATCAAGATAAACAGTTGCCTAGACACCAGCAAAATATTTTAAGCCATAGTAAGAAATACGAAGATATGGCTTAGTCGAATGAACAAACCAAAAAGCAGGAGGAAATGCAGAACATGGAAAAACTAATCATGTTTGTCCAAACAAATATCATGAATCAACTTAATGAAATGAAGGATTAAATAGAGGATATTAAGAAGACACTGGAGGAATATAGAGAAGAAATTGTAAACATACATGAAAAGAAAACAGATCTGATGGTGATGAAAGGCATCATGCAAGAAGTTAAAAATATACTGGAAGCACGTAAAAGCAGATTGGATCCGGCAAAGGAAAAAAATAGTGATGCCAAAGAAAGAACATCTGAAATTGCACAGAGAGAACAAAAAAGATAAAAAGAGACAAAAAAAAATCTGCAGAGACTCAGGGAATTGAATGACAACATAAAATGCACAAAAATATGCATTTTAGGCATCCAGAGGTAGAAGAGAAGGGAAAGGGAACAGAAGGAGGGTTGGATGAAATAATGACTGAAAATTTCCCATCTCTTATGAGGGGCTTGGATGTACATGTTTAGGAAGTGGAGTGCAATCTAAAGAGTATAATCCCTAACAGGCCTACTTCAATACAGATACATTTCAGATTTTAAAACAAGACAAAAAGAATTCTGAAAGCAGCAAGAGAAAAGAAATCCATCACACATAAAGGAAGCTTGATAAGATTAAGCACTGATTTCTCACCTGAAACCATGGAGGCAAGAAGGAAGTGGTATGAAATAGATCAGGTGCTAAATGGAAAAACAAAACAAAACCCAAATCTGCCACCCAAGAACTTTTTCCAGCAAAGATGGCATTCAAGTTTGAGGGATAGTACCAAATATTCACAGATTAACAGAAAATGAGAGTGAATCCTGCCCTTCAAGAAATACTAAGGAGAATTATGTAGGTTAAAAAAATAAAAAATAAATAAAAAGAAGAGAGGGTTGGAGGAGATTGTAGAAAGGAAGATTACTAGTCAGAGTAACTAAAAAGATAAAAAGAGAAATTAAAAAAAAAAGATATATGTTAACCTAAAGAAAAAATGGCTAATGTAAGTACTGCATTATGGCAGAAGGCATAAGGAAATATGACCCATCTATATGATGTCTACAAGACACTCCCTTTAGACCAGGGATGCAAGGAGGTTGCAAGTGAATGGTTGGAAAACAATTTTACTTGCAAAAAATAGCTAAAACAGGGTGGGAGTAGCAACATGAATATCAGAAAAAAGTCGACTTTAAATGCAGAAATATTGTAAAACACAAGGAAGGACAATATGTACTAATAAAAGGGGTCATCTATCAAGCAGAAAGATCCATGGTGCCTCAAAATATATCAGACAAACATTGTAAAACGTAACTGGAGTAATAGAAGCCTCTACAATTATAGAGGGGGGCTTTAATACACCATTATCATCATTAGACAGAATATCTCAACAGAGCGTCAATAAAGAAACAGAGACATTGAATAATGTGTTAGAGGATCTGGAACTAATGGATATATACAGAACATTACACCCAAAACAGTAGGGTGTACATTCTTCTCATGCAAACATGCATCATTCACCAGGATAGACTGCATGCTAGGACACAGAACAAGTCATAAAAAATTAAGAAGGACTGAAATTATAAATATTAATTTCTCTGATTACAAGGGAATGAAGGGGGAAATTAATAAGGGTCAGAGAACTGTAATAGGCACAAAGAAATGAAAGTTAAATAACACACTTTCAGACAATCAGTGGGTCAAGGAGAAACTTGCAAAAGAAATTAGAAACTACCTTGAAATAAATAAAAATGAGAACACAACATATCAAAATCTATGGGATGCAATAATGTACCTATCAATGCTTATATTTAAAAAGAAGAAAGAACCAAAATGAAAGCTCTAACTGTAAACCTGGAGGAACTAGAAAAAGACCAACAAACTAATCCCAAAGCCAGCAGAAAGAAGGTAATAACAAAGATTAGAGGACTAAATTAAATTGAGAATAAAAAAAAAAACTTCAAAAATCAATAAAACACAAATCTTGTTCTTTGAGAAGATTAATAAAATTTGCAAAGCCTTAGCTAGGCTAGCAAAGGAAAAAAGAGAGAAGATGCAAATATATAAAATAATAAAAATCAAGAGAGGGCATATAACCACTGATACCATAGAAATAAAGAGTATCATTAGAGGATACTTTAAAAAATTGTATGCCAACAAGATGGATAACAGATTAAATGGACAAATTCCTAGAAATGTACAAACACCTTACATTGATGAAAGAAGAAACTGATGAACTCAACAGACCAATCACAAGTTATGAGATTGAATTAGTCATCAAAAACCTACCAACTAAGAAAAGCCCAGGACCATATGGATCATGGGTGAATTCTACCAAACATTCTGGAAAGAACTAACATCAATCCTGCTTAAACTCTTCAAAAATATAGAAGTGGAGGGAACATTGCCTAACTCATTCTATGATTCCAATATCACTCTAATACCAAAGTCACATAAAGATGTCACAAGTAAAGAAAACTACAGACCAATCTTTCTAATGAACTTGGATGCTAAAATCCTCAACAAAATATTTGCTAACCATATTCAATATCACATCAAATGAATTATACATTATGATCACGTGGGTTTCAACTCTGGTATGCAAAGATGATTCACCAAAGAAAATCAATCAATATAATACACCATATTAACAGATAAAATAAAAAAAAAAACACACATGATCATGCTTATTGATACAGAAAAAAAGTGATAAAATACAGTATATTTTCTTGATAAAAAACACTTCCAAAGATAGGAACAGAGGGAAAATTCTTAAACATGGTAAAAGGTATTGTAGCAGTTTGAAATTATTGATGAATTCCGAAAATAAATGCTGGATTACGTTTGTAAACTGGTCTTTTCCTCTGGGCATATTACAGTGTATTGTATTCAGAGGTTTTACTTTTACTTGATTAAATAATGATTAAGGCTTTGATTGGGTCACATCAGTAGGACATTGAGTCCCTGTCTCCTTGGTGTGTGGGGACTCAGAGAAAGTGCATTGCAGAGAAGGGAGTTTGGAGTTTTTGAGCTGGAGCCCCAGAAAGTAAGCACACAGAGAGGCTTGGTAGTGAGGAAGGAGAGACAGCACTTGATAAAGAGGTGAGCTATTCACCTAGCAGTTCATAGCTGGCCTTGTTTAGAGAACAAAGCAGCTGAGCCTGGAGAGAGACTAAGCCTAGAGAGCCTGACCATGGAGCCTTAAGAGGAAGTGGGAGGCTGAACGTCAGCAGCCATCTTGCTCCAACATGTGGCAACAGACTTTGAGGAGGAAAGTAACTTACACTTATGGCGTGGTAACTGTAAGCTTCTACCTCAAATAAATACCCTTTATAAAAGCCAAAAGATTTCCGGTATTTTGTATTAGCACCCCTTTGGCTGACTAATACAGGTATATATGAAAAACCCACAGCTAACATCAAATTCAATGGTGAAATGTTAAAGGCTTTCCCTCTAAAATCCAGAAAATATCAAGGATTCCCACTGTTACGTGTGTTATTTAACATTGTGTTAGACATTCTTGCTCAAGCACTTAGGCAAGAAAAATAAATAAAAGGCTTTCAAATTTTAAAGATTGAATTTAAAAATTCACTATTTGCAGATGACATGATCCTATACATATGAAGCCCTGAAAAAAACTACAACAAAAGTTTTAGAGCTGATAAATGAATTCAGTAAAGTGGCAGGATATAAAATCAATATGCAAAAGTCAGTATCATATTTGTACACAAATAATGAGCAATCTGAGGAGGAATTCAAGAAAAAATTCCATATACAGTAACAACTAAAAGAATCAAATATCTAGGAATAAGCTTCATTAAATATATAAAGGACTTGTATACAGAAAGCCACAAAACTTTGTTAATGGAAATTAGAGAAGACTTAAAGGGAATAGTATTCCCTGTTCGTTGATAAGAAGACTAAATATCATTAAGATGTCTATCCTACCCATATTGACCTACATTTTAATGCAATCCCAATAAAAATTCCCACAGCATTTTTTACTGAATGGTATTCATACTGTCTAATGCATCACCTCCTCTCTGGAACTCTGCCTTACTATTTTATGATAATGAAATAAATGTTCATACAATGTTAAAAAAATCTATAATGGTGGGAATGTTCTTTTGGCAAATATGGTAGGGAATGGTTGCTATTGCATGGCATCAGGGGTGTGGGGATAGGTGGGATAAGTCACAATGGGGCATGCTTCTATGGATTATGAAAGTGTTTATCTTGTCATAGTGTGTTACCTTGGTAGGTGAAGGCCCACACAATAAACAAGAAAATATTAAACTCCTATCGTGGGGAATCCTAATCTATTCTCAATTAGAGGGGAAAGAATTCCTCAAGAACATAGGCAGTGCCTAATAACATAAAACAGACAAATATGTTAAGCCCTCAATATTAATGCATGTAACTCTGAACCTTATTCTTCAAAAGTTGAAACTTTTGGTTATCATAGATACTGAGGGGATGAGGTGGGAAGAATAGATGTAACATGGGGCATTTTTAGGGAATTGGAATTCTTCTATATGATCTTGCAGTGACAGATGCAGGCTGTTGTTCATTTTTTCAAAACACATTGTACGTTTCATCAAAACCTAGAGAAGTGTACAGTGCAAAGTATAAACCATAGTGTAGACCATTGACCATGGTTATTATTAATGCTTCAATATTTGTTCATCAATTGTGGCAAAAGAAACATACTCATGTGGTTTGTTATTTCTGGTGGAGAATGTTAGAGGGGGAGGGGTGGGGTATATGGGAATCCCCTGTATTTTTTAGGTGACCTTCTGTAAACTAAAGCTTTTTTGAAAAAAAGTGAAAAAATAAGAAGAAATTACAGAATATGCAGAAGAAAATGTCAGTGTACAAGAAAGATAACAGAAAAACATGCAGAAGAAATTGTCACTGTACATAAAAGATAACAGATCTTACAATAAGGAAAGACAATGCAAAAATAAAAATTTTTTGTTATTTTTAATTCTTTTAGTTTTTTATTATATTTATGTATTTATTTTATGGCTTTGTTTTTGGGAGGCTTTTGGATTGCAGAAGATTTGTAGCTGTGATACTTGTTCTGCATGATTTTGCATTGATTGTTACAGGTCATTATACATTTTGTTAAAATATATAACATTTTGTTAACAAAATGGACATTTGCATAACATTTGCATAAAATATATAACAAATGTTATTGAGACCCACATAATACACAACAAAAATTAAATTCCCATCCTGGGGAGTCCTGCTACATTCTCTAATACAGTGGCTAGGATCTTTAGAGTTCATAGGAGTGCCTTTTCAAAACAAAAGATCAATACACCAGGCCCTTGATAATAATGCTTGTACTTATTCTTGTAAAATTGAAATGTAGCTTAATAATATATATTGCCTAAGAGTTACCTCCTGAAAGCCTCCTTGTTGCTCAAATATGGGCTTTCTCTAATCCAAATTCATCATTTAAGATCATTTCCATCTCCCCAGCCTGACACATGACTTCCCAGAATGGACCTCCCTGGTACCGAGGGAGGGATTAATATCAAGTGCCAACTAGCGATGTATTTGGTAAAAGCCATTGACCAAAAAAGGGTAATTATTAAATAGGACAGATATTTTATGGTTAAAGATTTCAAAGTGAGTTGGGTGGTCATTCCTGAGATTATGCTTATGCACATATCAGGAGGATCTCACTAAATGCCACAGTAAACAATGCCTCAAGCAGGGGTATTCCTGAGAGCTCTAAAGATATCTGGACACCAAAAACAGGGCACCCAACCCCAGGAAATCATCACCCCATTGGTGAGCCTTACTTGTAATATATGTTGAACTGTTTCCCCATTGTAGCAGAGTTAGACTTGTTTATAATTTCCTATACATGGTTCTTCTGCCCCTTTTATTTAAATGTATAATGAGCACTATACTCATTAAATATATGTCCCAGAGATTTAAATCTTCAGTCTGTTCATATGCCAGTTGAGCCCTGAATCTTAGCAGAGTTGTAGCAATATTTACTCTCCAGTTCATCAGAAACACCCAGGACATCTAACAAAAAGGTGATGATGGAAAACACCCATCCCAGAAAACAGAGAGTATCTAAACCTGCAAGAAAGGCAGTTCCATCCATCTGCCTCATGAGATCTAAGCCCCTTCTCAAGTGCAAGTAGGGAGGGCATAACCATCCCAAAATCTTCAAGATTGAGGAATGAACAAATATAAGGGAAGAATGCAACTGTGGACTAAAGTAGACTTATTATTATTCTAGTAATGGAAGAACATATAACATTGATATAAAGATAGATGTCACCAGAGATTTTGAAGGAAGGGAGAAGGAAGAAAACATGTAACATGGGGCATTTTGGCAACATTGAGGAATTGTTCTGCATGATAATCCAATGACGTATACAGGCTGTTATCCATTTTGTCAAAATCTATAAAATTGCACAGTACAAAATGTAAACCATAATGTAAATTATAGACCATGTTTAGTAGCAATGCTTCAATATTTGTCCACCAAATGTAACAGATATACCATACTAATGAAAGATGTTATTAATAGGGGTAAATGTGAGAGGGAGAGTTGGGGGGTATCTGGGTAGCCCCTATATTTTCAATGTAACTTTTATGTATTCTAAAATTTCCCTAAAAATAAAATTTAAAAAACATTTAAAAAGTAAGCATTAATGGAAGTGAGGAACAAGAAAGGTGTGAGAACTACAGAGACAAATGGTAGAAAAAGGCCTGCATTATCAGGAGTGACTTTAAATATAGATGGACTAAACTACCCGGTAATAAGGCAGAGATTGGCAGAATGTGTAAAAAAACATGACCTTAATATTTAATGTATGTAAGAGACACACCTTAAATCTACAAGTAGACTTAGGTTGAACAGTCAGAACAAATTACCATTCAAGTAGTAACCAAAGGAGAGCTGGGTTGGTTAAACTAATATATCAGATAAAATAGTCTTTAAGTATAAAATAGTTAAGAGGAAAAATGTTAATATATACTGATAAAGGGGCAATTCAACTGGATGATGTAAGAATTATGAAAATATACATAACAGTAGAATACCAGTACACATGAAGCAATACTGATAGTTTTGAGTGAGAAATTAACAGTTTCACATTAAAGATAGGAGACTTTAATACACCAGTCTCAATAATGAATAGAACAACTAGCCAGAGCACCAATAAGAAAGTACAGGTCTTGAAAGACATTCTAAAATTACTAGGCCTAACAGACATATATAAAACACTTCATTCAACAAAAGAAGAATACACATTGTTCTCAAAGAACATAGATCATTCTCCAGCATAGATCATATGTTGGGTCAAAAAACAAGTCTCAATAAACTCAAGTATATTGTAATAATGCAGTGTATGTTCTCCAACAATAAAACCATGATGCTAGAAGTCAATAACAGAGGGAAAAATGAAGCTCACAACTTGTGAAAAGTAAACAACATGTTCTTAAAGAACCAATGGGTTAAAAAGGAAATCAGAAGCAATTTCGAAAATATATTGAGGTGAATGAAAATGAAACTATAACATACCCAAACTTATGGGATGCAACAAAGGCAGTTCTGAGAGGGAAATTTATAACTCTAAATGCATACATTAAAAAAGAAGAAAGACTTCAAATCATAGACCTAACCTCAAAATTGGATCAACTAGAAAAACAAGAAGAAACTAAACCCTAACGGAGGATTAGAAAGGAAATACATATTAGAGCAACGATAAATGAAATAGAAACAAACAAACAAACAAAAATAGAGAAAATCAACAGAACCAAAATTTGGTACTTTGAAAATATACATAAAATTGGCAACCATTTAGCTAGACTGACAAAGAAAAAATGATAAAGAATACAAATAATATAAATAAGAAATGAAGAGTGACATTATATTTTTTAAATAAAACAACTATAAGAGGATATAATGAAAAGTTGTAATGCCAATAAATTAGATAAACTACATGAAATGGATGACTTAAATGGAAGAGAATACTGTGTTCATGGACTGGAAGACTAAATAGCATTAAGATGTCAATTGATAAGCCAATCTTCACATTTATGTGGAAGGGGAAGTGGTCCTCAAAATTTAAAGCCATCCTGAGAAGGATGAATGAAATTGGAGGACTCACACTTCCCTATCTTAAAACTTATTAGAATGCTACAGAAATAAAAACAGTATGGTACTGGCCAAGGATAGACAAACAGACATATAGACCAATGGAAATGAATTAAGAGTTCAGAAATCAACCTTCACATTTATGGAAAACGGATGTTTGACAAGGGGGCAAAGATCACGCAACTGGGAAAGAGTTGTCTCTTCAAAAATTATATATTGGCAGAATTATTCATAATTGTCAAAAGATGGAAGCAAGGCAAGTGTCCATCAACCAATGAATGGCTAAATAAATAGTGGTATATACATACAAAAATTAATATTGTTGAGTTGTGAAAAGGTATGAAATATTGATAAAAGTATGAACAAAAATGAATCTTGAAAACATCCTGTTGAGTGAAATAATTCAGACACAAAAAGATAAATAAAGTACGATGTCATTGAGTTTAATGAATTAGTATAAGCAAATTCACTGAGTGAGCATCTGGAATATAGGTTACCAGAGACAGGGTGAGGATAACAAATAAGAAGTTCAAGCTAAAAACATACAGGGTTCCTAACTGTAATGATGGAAATGTAATGGTTGTGGATGGCGGTGAAGGTAACGCAATATTGTGAACTCAAACGATAGTATTGAAATATATATATGCCAATGTGATTAATGGGAAAATGTTAAGTTGTATATATGGAAAGAGTATAAAAATTAAAAAAAAAAAATATCTGTGGAACTACACCACATAAATGATGAATGCTAAATAAATCAAGAACTTTAGTTTATAGTACAATTGTAAAAATGTGCCATCATCATTTGTAATGAAAGTTTCACACCATTGCAACTCTTTGGTGGTGGGTTGGTGTTTGGGAATCCTGTATTTGTTCCATAAACACCCAACTTCTCCAGTTAAAAAAAATTTTAAAAACGATATGAATATTAAAAGGATGTAAAAATGTATTCCTTAAATTTAAGGATATGAATAAACCTGGGCAAATTAGTACTATTAGAAACAGTAGACCTCTGTGTTCAGAGATATGAAAGACAATGCAAAATACCA
>JAQZBX010077545.1:0-14259 GCA_029593785.1 Cabassous unicinctus
AACTAAATTTAAACTTAACTTTCTTCTTCATTCATATCACCTCTTTAGGTTAACTTAGGGTTTCTCAATGACAGCACTGTTGACATTTTGGACGGGATAATACTTTGTTGTGGGGAGGCGGGCTGTCCTGTGCATTGCAGGACATTTAGCAGCATCTCTGGCCTCTACCCACTAGATGCCAGTAGCACTCCACCCCCTACCCCCCAGTTGTGAAAACCAAATGTATCTCTAGATATTGCCAAATGCTTTGGGAAGGGGGTAGGGGTGGGGTGGTGGCAAACTGCCCCAAGTTGAGAACCAATGGGTCAGCCTATACCATTCCTTCTGGTGCCATCTTAAAAATTATTTCCCCATAGTAGCTACACCTAACCCCAACTAGGAGGCATTCAATTCTCTATGTTCCCACATTATGTTCTCATGTTGTTGCTGTGTTCCAGATCCAAGAACTGAAAAAATAAACAAACCCTCTTTTCTGCATAAAGGATATATACATATGTGCATTAAATGTGTGAAAAATATTTCTGAAAATACGCAAGAACTGTTAATAGCAGATGCTGCAGGGTGGAGGTAAGGGCTTAGACTCTGATGGGGAAGGTTTATTACATCTCCTTTTCTACTGTTTTTATTTACCATGTGCCTATATTAAATTTTCAACATAGTATACAATATATAGTATATAGAGAAGAAAACACAGAAGTATTTACTCAATAGACTTATGGGCAACAGCATTTGATTTGACAGCTATTTGCCGAGTATCAATCTATGAGAGGCATTCTTCTAGGCACTCGTGATACAAGTAAAGCCAAAAGAAAGTAAAAAGCCCCTGCCCTCATGGTACTTACCTTCTAGTTTGGGGGGAGGGGGAAGTGGAGAGGAAGTTTTTATATTTTATTTACATTCCTGTGATTGAGAAATTTAGGTCTTTCGCGATAAAATTTAAAATAACTCTATGTGACCACTTCCCCCAAAACGTTGGTTTTCTTTCACAAAAGGCAGTAATGTGTGACCATTTTATGAGCTCTTTGAATATAAACACATAGCATAAACTAGATAAAAACTTACTTTTTAAAGAATGCCTTAAATGAATTTCTATTGCAGACTAGTTTTAAAAATTATAACAGGAGGGTGCTAGCTTAGCACAAAAAGAACAGAGATTGTGGAAAATTCTCTAGTTAGATAATAAAAAAAGATCCTTCTCTGAATCATTTAAGTCTTTACAGGAGAAAAAGGAAGGCAAAAAGAATATCTTTCCTATGCAAAAAGATTTTCAAATGACAGCTGCTAGTCAACTGGGAAAGATTAGAGTAAGCAAAAAAAGTGGTAATCAAATTTTAGCACAAGCTAATACAAGCTTGCTTATGAACAGCTGATCAATCTAACTTATATGTATAAAATGAAACCCAGATATGATACAGATCATGTATTTTTAGAAGTTATTATAGTCATTCCTTAAGATCATCAGTCCTAAGTACTGCTGTAATCCAAGAAGCCCTTAACTCACCGTATTCTCTTGGGACCTTAAACAAAACAACATTTAAATATGGCATATTATATGCTTATATTATTATAACCACATTATAATGCATATGGTGTATATTATACAGTATGTTATGTATAATAGCACTGTAAGTTGTATGACTGTAGTTCAAGAAAGAGCAACTGAAGAAAAGTTTAAAATGACCATGTGGAATAAAAAGGATCTGTGAGAAGAGACCATGACCAGAAAAAATACTTAGAAAAGGGTGTGCTCTTTACAACTCGATATTAAGAGAACTCATTAGACCTGGAATTGGTATAAGAAACAAATGCACCATAAACTCGACTAACCAAATAAATAAATTTCTGAGTTCCTAAGAGAAGCTGGGTAAATAATTTACTCCAAGGTTGACACTGGAGAGGAAGCTCTCCCTCAGTACATACCTAGGAGGCACTACTGGCCCCAGGGCTTTTATACTCTACTAGATTGATCATGAGCTTGATCCAGCAAAGTAATTCTAATTCCAATGACAAAAAAACCTCACTGCAGGGAAGCGGATGTGGCTCAAGCAGTTGAGCACCATTTTCCCACATGGAAGGTCCGGGGTTCAGTCCCTGTGCCTCCTAAACACAAACCAACCAAGAAGCAAGCAAGCAAGCAAGCAAAGAAACCAACTCAGGGGAGCCCATGTGGCTCAGTGGTTGAGCACCGGCTTCCCACATACAAGGTCCAGGGATTGACCCTGGTACCTCAAAAAACAAAAACAACAAACAACAACAAAACACCTCACTGCATTCAGTGAGACAAGGGGGAATTAACTAATTATTAGCTTACGTATAAAAGTGATTTACTGCTGATGGTGATCCAATCCTCCAGAAAAAGTGACAAGTGAACTCAATGATGAGACAGTTTTTGGGTCACCAACACACATGTTGACATTGATTTTACCTCTAAATACAATAGCACTCTATTTTTCAAGGGGACTTTTACTTTTAAATTTGTTAAAATGGGAAAAATAAATGGGAAAAATAAAATGAAGTCACCCCATGCCAAATAAACACCTTAAAAAATTTAATGATGATAATATAGATATAATTAGTCACTAGCATCTTAACATTTAAACTAGTTATTCCATAGGGTTTAATTTACCGAATGGTATTCAGTTTATTTGGTGGTGAAGACTCATGATTTTTTAAGTTTACTGACATTCCCTTATAACCTATAAGAAAAAATTTCCCAATGATGTGGCCAAGTATGAATTTAAAAATGACTCAACATTCAATTTGAGACTACCCCCTTTACCCTAAAAGAATAGGGGAAAAAAAGACAAGAGAGTGAGGCTGTGCAATTGATGCAAGCACACCAACACAAATATTAAAACCACTTTTGATATTATAATAGCAAAAGTAAAAAAGACAGATATGAAGGGTGCAATGTTACTTTTCAAAATAGAAATTAACATCAGATTTCAATTATCCTGCTAATAATAACTCAAAAACATTAAGTTTACCTTCATACATAGATAAGACATTTTAAGCTGAGTACTAAAAATGCATACTCTGGCTTTTTAAATTAAATAATGGCATTTAAATAAAACAGTGAAAGTTAGAATGCAAGTAACATGGGCTTCACCAGTAAATTTAAAGTTAAAGATGTGAATTCTGGCTTTAAGCAAGATTTGTTTTAAAGCACATCAACCAGGCCATAGAGACAAATTATGAAAGAGGGAGGGTTCAATAAAAGTGAAGTCTTGTGGTAAAACCATTTACAGGAAGTAGAAAAGAAAAACTGATTCAGCAAACCGGGCATCTGTAGCTATATAAAGAATTTCTATAACTATTTTAACTTGTGATTCCTACCACCATTTTCCAGGGCAACTTAAGCAAAGTCACATTTATATTTATATTCATTAGTTTAGTACTGCCTTTGAAGAAAATTTAAATAAAAATTTAATTCTCTCAATCTCAGTGTTATTACCAAATGGCTTCCTCTCTCTACCCTAACACTATCATTGACCTAAGTGCTGTGCACAAGAAATAACTAGGAAAATGGAATCAAAAAGCAAGAATCATACAGATTTAAAAGGAGAAGAAAGGGGGCTGGAAGAGACTAAAATGCGTATGAAATTATATACTGTTCAAAACAAAGCAATATGCCAATCTAATAAAACAAGTCGGATTTATGATCACAAGAGATTAAAATAAGAATTATCTAAACCACGTATAAAGCTTTTCCTTCCACTTCAAAAGTAATTTTCTAAGGACCTTTTCAAAGACTTGTTTTCTTTGCAAGTATGGTCCATTTAATGACTATCCCCAAACGGCATCATGTCTTCCATGGTCTATTTTTCTACACACATCTTACAGAATAGCTTTCTAAACACAACTGTGATAAAAGAGTAAAAATTAAGGCAGGATTATTTCCAAACAATTTGCAATTATCTTGTTAACAGATGCATGTCACTCTGAAAAGAGCAGACACCAAGGTCAGGTCTTTCGGTACTTCAAAAAAAAGTTTTAGCTGAACACCATTACTCTATTTGTCAAGATTTACAGGTTATGTTAGAAATCAGTATCCAATATTGGAGGATAAGTTTTACTTCAAAACTAATCACATTAACATATCTCTGACGCACTATGTTTAGCAAGATCAGACGTTGAATCAACAAAATTTTAAGACAACTAATGCCAGTGTACGATCAACAGAAACGTTTAACATCTTAAGAAATTATCCCGTTAGCAAATAGAATATTTCTGCTAAACATTTACCTCTTTCCAAGGGCAGTTAAAAAAAAAAAGTTACAATTAAGACCAATTCATAATATTTGAAACAATGAGTCCAACATTATTAATTTAAATCACAGAAATGACCGGGCTTGCCTTGATACATTACTATTTGAAATTATTCAGATGTTAAGTATAAAATGTAAATGAAGAATAGAGAAGTAGTAATTCTTTGATGAAAGCAACGTTTCTTATTTATCTTTTAGCTCAAGAGACCTGGCAAACCCTAACAGTGCCTCGCAGTTTAATTCACCGCAAATTAAAAAACAACAACAAAAACCCAGATCTCCGCATTTGAAGCAAAACGTTTACCACATGATTAACCTTTACTGTTAACTGAGAACACTAAATCCAGCAGTAAAATCCACGAGCAACTTTTTTTCTGCAAATACATATACTTTAAAATTTGGTGATAGTAAAAACAGCAATAAAATAGTACTTACATTTCTATTGAATTTGGTGAAAGAATGGTGCATATAAAACCTGTGCATATAAACAATCGCAGTGTTTATTGTAAGCTGAGAGCTGGAACGTAACATTTAGGAAATAACTTGAGAAAAACAAGATCTCGTTTCCAATACCATTTTGATGGGAAATTCCCTCTCTACGGTTCTTTTCTAATGCCTCCCATTCACTCAATACCAAATCAGAAACTGTTAATAAATAAATACCCATGGGACGGGGGGAGGGGAGGAGAGAACAGGCTCGACGCCAAACAGTAACAATAATAATTGCTGGGTATTTCACTATAACATTGCTATTTAGGGAGCCCAGGAAGTATTTCTAAATGGCTACAACTCACTGAAAAATAAAACTCAAAATCAACACTTGAAACGCGGGCGCGCACATCCCATACAAAGCCACGCAGAGAACATAAAGACCTCCAGTGCGCTCCCAGGGTACAAGAGAACCGCCATCAAACCGGCGAGAAGCGCGGGGAAAGACCGAGAACACTTAAGCTTTTTCAGCACCTCTAACCCGTCTACTTCTCAACCCCTTTTTCTTAGACCGGTAGAGGTCGAAGAAACCGTTTCTTTTCTGCAAATAACCCTTAGTAGTCCCCTCTCACCTCGGCAGCACTCCCATCCCCCGCCACCACCACGCGCAGCACCCAACAGATTACACAACGCAGCCACCCGGCCCGCATTTCCGGGCTCCTCTCTTCTCCTCCGCTCCTCTGCTGGACCCTCGCGGCCTCCCAAGCCCGAGCTTTCCTTCTCATACGGTGCGGCCGAGGCCCAGCGAAGGTCGAAGTGGCGGCGCCATGTTCAAGAAGCACCAGGCCCGGCGATCGGGCGAGTTAAGTAAGGGGGTCAGGGCGTGAGCGGCGGAGGGCCAAGAACAGGAAAGGATACACATTGAGACGCTGTCCCATGTCCTGGATGAGGTTGGCCGCCTGCTGGCGGTACGAGAGCTCTTTATCCGCCTCCACTCCGCAGCGGCGGCTCGGCGTATTCTCCAGCTGTTCCCGAGTAAAGAACCAGCGAGAAGAAGCTCCACGGCCCGACGCCATGACACTTCCTCCTCCGCCCGCTCCCTCATCCCCCCCCGTCCCGCCCCTCCCGGTTCGCGGACTCCCCGCCACGGCCGCGCGACCCCGCCCCACTCCGCTCGCCGTAGATCACGCACCGCCCCTTCCTCCCGCCCGCCGCCGCCTGTACGCGTGCGCGGGACCCGCCCTACCGGCTCTCCCGTCTTTTGCTTTCCTTTTCCTTCTCCCGGCCTCGCTTTCGCTCACGAGACCACGATGCTCCGCGCCACTTGTCATTTAGAGGCGCCGAAGGTGGGGGTTGGCTCCGAAGGAAAAGGTTGGCGCGGTGCATGCCGGGTGTAGATTTGGAGGGCCGAAGGGGCCAGGATGAAAGAGGCTCTGTGCGAGTCCTCTGCCGGATCTGGGCGTGTAGTCTTACTGAAGTTCAGTCGTGTTCTTGGAACCGGAGTCTGGTGGCGCATTAAAGAGAGGGAAAAAACAGTCCTCTGCTCGCAGCGCCGCGCACAACCTCCATTTTCTTCTCAGCTTCGTGGGCGCAGTCTTGTAGTCGTTGCATTCACGTGTCCACCACAAACAGCCTCCGCCCCACAGCCGGTTCTGGGAAGGACCTAGCTGGAAAAGAGTGCGTAGGAAATACCGCTCCTTGTTTCTGTAGCTTTTGAGTACTTTCCCCCAACGCTATCTTGTTTAAATCTCATAGTCATGCAGGTCGTGGGTGTATCCATTTATTTTTTAAATTACTTGCCTAAGGTTATCCAGTTAGTAAACGGGGGAGCTGAATTTCTAAATTAGGTCTCGATTCCAGATTGGGAATGTTTTTAAACCAAGCTATGATTTCTCGAAGATTGGGGAGCTAGTCCAAGAGGAACTGAGTAAAAATTTTATCTGTAGTATTTGCTACATTAATGCCTCACCTATTGATTAACTCCTTCACCTCTCCCTGTAGGAAAATAACAGCTGCATCCGCTCTGGGAGTCGTCTGTGGATCTGAATAATTGCCTGTTGTGTACGAATAAAGTTTTTTACGTTTAACATATCTATTTGCCAAAGACCACAGAGTACAGGCAGACATACTTTTAAAGGCAAGTAACAGTTTTAAGTGAGTGCCTGATAAATAAAAGCTTCAGGTTTTTATTTGTCATTTCTGTTTTGGGGTTCCTGTGCTTAGCATATTGCTTTATTTTGGTGCTGGCGACCCCTGTACAGTATTGATCTATTGATTTGGTTGTAGTAGGCAATTACCATGAACAGTTGCCTAAATAATTTGTTTCTTACCTGTGTTGTTTGTCTCACTTGTTAGGCTGTTTAGAAGTCTAGATAGACTGATTTAATGCAAGGTTTTAATCACTGTCTACCTCTGTTTTTGTATCCTTGGCTACTCAAGTAAATACTATGCAATGAACTGGCTTACACAATGAGAATTTAATGGCTCATGGCTTTGAGGCCAGAAAAAAGTCCATATCAAGGCAGTGATTTTTCTCAGAATACTGTGGCTGTTCTGGGGATGGCTAATAGTGATTCTTGGTCCCGGGCTCCACGTTACATGGAGGAGCCTCAATCTTAACAGAGTTGCAACACCTACTCTTAGTTCATTGGACTCACCTAGGACAACTAACAAGGATATGATGATGGACAATGATCATCTGAAGGAACAAAGAGAGTCTGCCAACAAGACAGTCCCATCCATCTGCCCCATGGGATCTAAACCTTCTGTCAATTAGAAGCAGAATGGGCATCACCATCCCGGAATCCTCAGGACTGGGGAATGAATGATGGACTAGAATAGACTTACTGTTATTCTACTATAGACTTATTGTTATTCTAGCAATGGAAGAACTTTTATCATTGATATGGAGGCAGTGGCCACTGGAGGTTCGGAGGAGAGGGAGAGGGGAAAAATTGATGTAATTGGGAGGCATTTTCAGCACATCAGAATTGTCCTGAATGACGTTGCAATGACAGATACAGGCCATTATATATCTTGTCATAACTTAAAAAATTGTGCGAGAGAGTATAAACTATAAGCTATAATCCACATTTAGTGGCAGTGCTCCAATATGTGTTCACGAATTGTGGCAAATGTACCACACTAATGAAGGATGTTAATGTGGGAAAGTATGGGAGGGGTGGGGAGTGGGGCATATGGGAATCCCCTACATTTTTTATGTAACATTTATATAGTCTAAGTATCTTTAAAAAAGAAAAGTTAAGTATTAGACTACATATTTGGTAACTGAATAATAATTTTTAACAAATCCATGGAACTATGCTACAAACAGTGAACCCTAATTTAAACTATGAACTATAGCTAATAGTACAATTATAAAACTGTGATATCATCAATTATAACAAATGTTCCACACCAGTGCAAGTTAATAATAGGGTGGTATATGGGAATCCTGTATTTTATGCATGATTGTTCTGTAAACCCAAAACTTCTCTAATAAAGCAAAACTCATACATACGCACACACACAAAACAAACCCTAGAGCTAACATACTTGGTGGTGAGAAACTAGATTCTTTCACCTTAACATCTGGAACAAGGCAAGGATGCCCCTCCCACCACTTTGTTCAACACTGTAGTGGAAGACCTACAGGTTGGGAAAGAAGAAATAAAACTGTCTTCGTTAGCAGTGATATGATTATCTATGTAGAAAATCCCAAAGTATGGATGAAAAGAAAACTAAAAGTGGAACTAATACGTAATTATAGCAAGGTCTTAGGATACAGGTTAATATACAAAAGTAAATTACTTTCTTGTTTGTGAATGTTTGGAAATGAGTAGAAATGGTGAAAGCCATCATAGGGTTTGTAATTAGCACAAACATGGATCTGATGGTTGTTGAAAGAAAGTGTAAGGAAGTGTATATCACTTCAGAAGGAAAGCTGAAAAATGAAATATGGGACTGTATAGCATAGCAAACCTTTTTGTGAAAAATGAAAGTGGTTAATAATATGTATATAAGAATGTTTTTCTCTGAAGCAGAACAAATGTATGTTACTGTTACAAGAGGTATTTGGGCAAAAATACAACCAAAACAAACTGTGGAGAGTAGTGTAAATAATATATTAATAATCATCCATTGATGGTAAAAAAAAAAAAGAAAGCATGCTAAGTGAAAGAAACTAGACAAAATGGACTACATATTTTTTGACTCCATCTATGCAAAATATAAATACAAATAAATTACAGAGTTGGAAATAGGTTAGCAGTTATATATGGCAGGGAAAGGATAGAGAGATTAAGAGGTGACTACTAAGGGATAGGGGTTTTTTTTTCTTTTTCTAGAGTAATGAAAATGCTCTAATATTGATTGAAGTGATGAATGCACAACTCTGATTATACCAAATGCCATTGATTGAACACTTTAGATGAATTGTATGGTTTATGAATGCTTCAATAAAATTGATTTAGAAAATTCCATATAAGTATTCAAGGAAAATTGGTATGGAGCATGTACCAGGTATAGCTGAAATGACAGGTTATGGCAGGTTAAAAAAAAAAGTCAGTTGCTTTCCTATATATCAACAATGAACAATTGGAATTTGAAATTAAAAACAATGTCATTTATAATAGCACCCCCAAAAACATAATTTTTAGGTATAAATCTAAAATATATACAGGATCTATTTCAGAATAATAAAACTGATGAAAGAAATCAAAGAAAATCTAAATATATGGAGGAATATTCCAGGTCATGGATTGGAAGACTCAGTATTGTTACGATGTCAGTTCTTCCCAACTTGAATTAACCCTACCAATGAAAATCGCAGCAAGCTGTTTTATAGATATTGACAAATTGTTTCCAAAGTTTATATGGAAAGGCCAACAATACTAAAGAATAACAAAGTTGGACAAACGCTACCCAACTTCAAGGCTATGGTAATGAAGATATTTGGTATTGGCGAAGAGTAGGCACATAGAACAATGGAACAGAATAGAGACCCCAGAAATACACCCATGCATATATAATCAACTTATCTTTGACAAGGGAGCAAAGGCAATTCAATGGAGAAAAGATAATCTTTTTTAACAAATGGTGCTAGAACAATTGGACATCTTTGTGCCAAATAGCAAAAACCAATCTAGACACCTTCCACCTTCCACAAAAGTTGCCTCAAGATGAATCATAGATCTAAATGTAAAGCATAAAACTATAAAACTTCTAGAAGATAATATGGGAGAAAATCTAGATGACCTTGGGTTTGGCAGTGACTTTTTAGATTTAACACCAAAAGCAAGATTCACAAAACGAAAAATTGATAGGTTGGAATTCATTAAAATGAAAATCTTCTGCTGTGCAAAAGATACTGTTAAAAGAATGAAGAGATGGGAAAAAATATACAAAGAACTCTTAACACTCAACAATAAGAAAATAACCCAATTTTAAAATGAGCAAAAGATCTGAACAGATACCGCATCAAAGAAAATATACAGATGGCAAATAAGTATATGAAAAGATGCTGAACATAATATGTGATAAGAGTATTCTTGGCAGCAGCTTGTAATTGCAAAGGGCTGTGAACATGGATGTCCATGAATTAAGTTGCATAAGATAGGTGTGTGAATGCAATGAAATGCTATTCATCCATTAAAAAGAAGGTGCCGCTCCCTTCCCTGCTGCTCATCTATCTTTTGATAGAAGTTTAGACACATAGGAGGCATTGTAGTTCAGTGTAATTTTTTAAATTACCACTTCGAAAAACTTGTCACTTTCCTGAAATTCATACCCTAAAATCCCAAAATTGTGTTCAGCAAGAGATGTGATTTAGAAACCATTTTTGCAATGTGGTTTCTGAACTCACTGCTTCATTGTCGCCCTCCTCTGTACATTCCAGATGGAAGTGGAAGGTGCAGGCTGATTTCCAGTTCTTTGGGGTGCACCTCATGTCCTATCTTCTTGTTCTTTTGCGCCATATTTTAAGTTACAGCTTTCACTTTTCATTTTTTTCCCAATTTTATGTTGCAGATTTCCGCCAAAATAGACTTCCATAAATCCCCTTAAATTTACTAGTCTGATTCTTATTTTGCATTTGAATTAATAAGGCAAATTTTTAGAAATGCCACCAAAGGCATATTTAAACATTTTTTCTTTATTTTTGATGAAATGTTGTTTTGTCCTTTGTAATTGGATATAGCAAGTCCCTAGGTGACTGATTATTATTATTATTTTTTAAAGATTTATTTTATTTATTTCTCCCTCCCCTCCCACCCTCATTGTTTTGCGCTCACTGTCTGCTCTCTGTGTGTTCTTCTGTGTCTGCTTGTCTTCTCTTTAGGCGACACTGGAAACTGATCCTGGAACCTTCCAGAGTGGGAGAGAGGCTCTCAATCTCTTGCGCCATCTCAGCTCCCTGGTCTGCTGCATCTCTTATTGTCTCTCCTCTGTTTCTCTTTTTGTTGCATCATCTATCTGCGCCAGCTCTCCTGCGCGGGCCAGCACTCCGCTCAGGCCAGCTCGCCTTTCACCAGGAAGCCCCGGGAATTCGAACCTTGTACCTCCTATGTGGTAGATGGGAGCCCAATCGCTTGAGCCACATCCGTTTTTCTGATTATTTTAACTAAAGTTTTTACATGAAAAGTGTAGGTAGAGAGGCCTACAAAAATGTCCAAGTAACTAAACATTGCTCCATTGGGATAATTGTTAAAAATTGTCCAAAAGTGGCAACAGCGGAGAAATTCACTGCAGAGTGTGTTCTCCAGAGGATGGCCTTTATAATGTTCTCCCAAGTGCGACATTGCGCTGCTTCTGCTGTGGATACTGGGCACTGGGCAGTTTGTGAATTTTATTACATACACGTTGGTGAGACAGGCAGCTGAATAACTGAGTTCAGCCTCCAAAGAAGAGAATTCACCTATATGGACAAAGCCTAGGAATAATAAACACTTACCCTTTCTGCTGAATCTTAAAACTCAGAGTGAATAAATTCTCAGAGGACACTAAACTCTGTGGATGGAAAATCAGACTCAAAAGCATTAACAAACTTGAACAGCAATGTTTAGGGTTTTGAACTTCACTACAGCAGAGGGTGAATTGAAGTTAGAAAGTAACATTTTAATTGTAGAAACTAGCATTTTACTGTATCTACAACAGGCTGTTGGGAAAAAATTCCATTATAGCCTGGTAAAAACAGCTATGCAATACAGATTGACTATATCTAGAAAGAGTTGGCTTGAGATGCATAAAGAGCTGATTTTGCTGCTATGTATTTCTTATTCTTGGCAAATGTGACATCTGCATTTGTTGGAACTTCTTTGCTTAGAGAAAAGGAAATTAATTGTGGGCATGCATATGTAGACAGATTGACACACATGTAGACATGTTGACATGATTCAAACCAGTTGACTTAAAGATAATAATTTTAACTGAGATATTTAGAATCTAAGAATGTAAAGAGCTACTTTAAAAAGAATGATTTCTAGAGGAGCGAATGTAGCTCAAGTGGTTGAGCGCCTGCTTCCCATGTACAAGGGTCCTGGGTTTTATCCCCCATACCTCCTAAAAACAAACAAATGAAAAAACCAACTCTTATTGGGGAGTGGATGTAGGTCAGTGGTGAGCTTCTGTTTCCCATGTATGAAGTCCTGGGTTCAATCTCCATACATCCTAAAAAATAAATATAACAATTTTTTTAAAAAATGAAAAAAAAAAAAGATTTCTAGGTAAAACATGGATTTAAAAGTCTGTCTTGTCCTGCTTTGAGTTAAGAAATGATTGTTTCTGTCATTATTTAACCCCACTTTTGTATTTTAAAGTACTTTTGGATACCGTGATGAGCTAACTCAACTGACAGATATATGCAGTGGAAATGTTGACATGATTGAAGACTGCCTCATTAACAGCTTAATCCCATGACTTTCACATTCCTTGCTGTTCATGGTGTGGAAACTTAAGTGACGTCACCAAATATTTGGGTCCTGTCCAACTTTGCTGAACATGTGCAGATTTGGTATATAACTACGCAAAAAGGGAAGCCAGAGAAATATGAATATATCAAAATTGTTTAGCCTCAGACTTCAATTGTATCAGTGATCTTATAGGTAATCATTGCTTGCCTTTGTTAGATATCATGTCAGCTATATTCAGAAATACAGCATTTGCAGTGCTTGTATTGGTTTAGAATATGGAATTTTAAGTTCCTCCCATATTGTGTAAAACATTTCAATAAAATCATGTTGCTTTCTTAAAAAAAGAAAGGTGCCAGCCTATATGTGGAATGACTACTAAGTAGGAAGAAAAGCAAGATGCCACTGTTTGGGTAAAATGGAAAAGGGAATGTATACATATAAGTACTTACATTATAGACTGTCTTTGCAAAATATATATATTAAAAAAATCCAACTATATGAAATTGAGTACTTTTAGAAGTGGAGACTGGGAGAGATGGGTTGGATTTGATCTGTTTGCATTTTTTTTTACCATGCATATGTTGGCTTTTCAAAAATAAACTTAAAATTTTTTAAGTCCTTAGCAGTTTTTTATATTCAAAAATAGAAATTTCAATTTACCTTTGTTCAATTTTGATTGGGAAGAAAATCTTCATGATCTCTTTAAGTTAAACAAAGGTAAAGCTGGTGTTTATCTTCATAAAGTTAATCTTCAGTGATGACCTTGAATATAGGTTTAAGTTTTTTGGTTAGGTACTATAAATTGGGCTAAGCCAGAGCTGGCTTCCTTTTCAGGGAAGATAGAGGAGATGGGAAAGTATGCTATACAAGGGAGAGAAATGCTTGGATAGCTATGAATGGTTGCTCCTTTGGAATCTAGTGGTCGTGGTATTTTATTTTTCAGGTGTGTATTTTGGAGAAGAACTTGTACTAGATAAGGAAGGAGAGAAAAAACTAAAAAGTTTTCCCGCGAGACTGAGATTCTGGCTGGAAGCAGTGTTGTTCCAGGGCCGTGCAGCACTGAGAGAGTGTATGGCACTGAGAAGGCTTGTATTAGGGTTCTCTAGGGAAACAGAACCAACAAGAGATATCTGTAAATATTATGAGATTTTTATAAAAATTGTCTCACGTGACTGTGGGGATCCACAAGTCCAAATTCTGTAGGGCAGGCTGCAAGCTGGGAACTTCGATGAAAGTCCTAAATGAATTCTCCAGGAGAAGCTGGCTGGCTGAAGTTGAGATGGAAATTCTTCCTTCTGACTGCTAAAATCATCACTTCTCCTTTTAAGACCTTTAACTGATTAAATGAGACCTCTCATTGTTGAAGGCAATCTCCTCAGTTGATTGTAGATATAAATAGCCATAGATGCAATTAACTTACTGATGATTTAAGTCCATGGAATGTCCTCATAATAACAATCAGACCAGTGCTTGCTTGACCAAACGACTGGACACCATCACCTGGCTAAACTGACACATGAGCCTAACCATTACAAGGCTATTCTTTTTTTTTTTTTAAAGATTTATTTATTTTATTTATTTATCCCCCGCTTGCAGCTTGTGTTGCTGTGTCCACTCGCTGCGTGTCTTCTCTGTGTCTGCTTATCTCCCCCTTG
>JAQZBX010077548.1:0-14264 GCA_029593785.1 Cabassous unicinctus
GTTATGGGGTGCCTAAGGGTTGCCACCTGAGAGCCTCCTTGTTGCTCAAATGTGGCCTCTCTCTAAGCCAAACTCAGCATATGAATGCATTACCTTCCCCCCAACGTGGGACATGACTCCCGGGGATGAGCCTCCCTGGCAACGAGGGATTAATACCAAGTGCCAACTGGCAACACGATTGGAAAAAGACCTTGAATAAGGGGGAAAAGGTAAAGAGAAAAGATATAGAATATTAACATTGCTCCATATTCCTTTCCGCTCAATCTTTGTCCCTATCCCAACTCTAATTTTTTACTGAATAGATTAGTTTTGCCTGTTCTGGAACTTCATATAAATGGAATAATATAGTATGTACTGCTTTGATTTTCATTTTCTGTATATTTTCTATTCCTTTAGGATTTATCTTTCTTTTAACTTGACTGTTATTTTATTATTATTATTTTTATATCCAGCATCTATATATAATTGTGATGGGAGTCAGGTCCTGGTCCTGCCATGTCAGTATGTTTTCAGAAGTCAATCTCTGATAGTTTTTATTGATGGACAGTCATATCTATAATTAATGATGGTCCTTTTTCTTCCTTGTGTATAGCTTACCTCATACTTGTTTTCCTTGTCTTATTGAGTTGGCAAAGACTAATGAACAATTTTGAATAATCACAGTGATAACAAGAAGACTTATCTAATCCTAACTTTATCAGAAAATGCCTTTAGTATTTTCCACGTAAGTAAGAATTTTGCTGTTGGTTTCTAATTAATATTGTTTATCAAATGAAGGAAGTCTTTTTCCATTCCTAGTTTATTAACCTTTATATTAGGAATATACATTGAATTTTATCATTTAATCAAGGTATATTTGATTTTTTCCCTCCTTTTGCATATTCATAGTCAATGACATAAAAAGATTTCCTAATTTTAAAGCAGTCTTATAATTCCTATATTAAACTCTCATTGGTTACAGAAAATTTTTTCTTACATTCAATTAATATTTTATTTAGAATCTTGGCTTTTAAATGAGATTGACCTTTGTGCCAGCTTTGACTGGTTTTGGTTCCAAGATTTATAAATGAATTGGGGAATTTCTGATGTGTTTCTATGCATTGAATCAGTTGAAATAATATAAGAATTATCTATTCTTAGAAGGTTTGGTGTAACTTGTTTGTAAAATCTTCAGGATTTTGTTTTCTTTTTGTAGGGTTAAATCTTTTATTACTTGTTCTATGTCTTCTTTGGTATTAGAATTTGATATTCCTTTTTTTTGGTTCCTGGTAAATTTTGGTTATTTATATTTTTTGTGAATGATTTCATCTAGATTTTCAAATTGTGAAAATTGGGTGAATGGGTTAACAAAAATTTCCCTTCTTGAGAATCTAATATTCAGTTAAACAATCTAGCTCTGTTACCTTGGTACCAGATATAGTAGTGTCTCAGTTTGCCAGGGCTGTTGTAACAAAGTACTGCAGCATAGTTGATTTAAACAGAAATGTATGATCTCGTGTTCTAGAGGCTAGAATTCTGAAATCCAAATGTTGCAGGGCCACATTTCCTCCTAAAGGAAACAATCTGTTCCATGCTTTCCCCCTGGTTTCTAGCAGGTGGCTGGTAATCCATTGCATTCTTAACTTGTGGTGGCATAGCTCCATCTATGTCACATGACCATCTCTTGGTCTCTGTCTCTCGCAGTCCAGGCTGGCAGTATTTCTGCTGATATAAAATTCTTAAAAACTTTATTGATCTTTCATGCAATTCATGGAGGTCCAAACCATCTGAAAAATGGGTTCTCCATAGCTCTTTCTTAGACAGGTACATCTCTATTGATGGCTTCTTCTGAGATGGTTGATTGGATTTATGACCCATATGCCTAGTCTCTATAGCAAATGGTTGTCCACCCATACCCTCAGCCCTGAATCCAGAGCATGCTTTATAGATAGTCTGAGAATTTTCTAAATCATCAAGTGCTGGTTCCCTTATGTGTAACAGTTCATTCCTCAATTTTCTCTTTCTCTCACATTTTAGTATAAGGAGCAAGGAGAAACCAGGCTGCACATATTTGTTTTTTCCAACAACCTTTTCAAGAGGTTTTTAAAATAGGTCACTACCATGCTATATGCTATTAAAAATTCTTCTTATGGCACAATGTTGTTTAGAAAATAAAGAATTAGAAAAAAGAATTTACAAATCCCTAAGGGGAACAGAATCATTTAAAACTGTTAATTGAGTTATGAAAGACAAGAAGAGAAAGAGGAGAAAACAGAAAACATCTTACAGAAAATAAAATAATCTCACAAAACTAATAACAAGTACACCATAATGTAATTAATGAAATCAATTAAAATAATCCATTTAAAAGACAAGGAGACTGATAGGATATGTAAAAATATAAAGCTTTGCAGATTATGGGAGACATTTGATATTAAAGTGTTGGGATTTTCATATAATAGGACAAGTTCAGATAGCTTAATTTCCCATTTAAATATCAAAAAGAAGGGGAAAGGGAAAGGATGTGGCTCAAGCGATTGGGCTGTCATCTACCATATAGGAGATCCAGGGTTTGATTCCCGGGGCCTCCTGTGGTGAAAGGCAAGCTGGCCCATGCGGTGAGCTGGCCTGAGCAGAGATCTGGCCCACGCGGAGTGCTGACCCACGCAGGAGTACTAGCCTGCACAGGAGTGCTGGCATGCACGGAGAGCTGGTGCAGCAAGATAACACAACAAAAAGAGACACAGAGGAGAGACAATAAGAGATGCAGCAGACCAGGAGCTGAGGTGACGCAAGAGATTGAGCTCCTCTCTCTCATTCCGGAAGGTCCCAGGATTGGTTCCCGGTGCCGCCTAAAGAGAAGACAATCAGACACAGAAGAACACACAGATAGCAGACAGTGAGCGCAAAAACAATGAGGGGCAGGGGGTGGGGTGGGGTGGGGAAGGGGCCTGGGGGATAAATAAAAAAAAATAAAAATCATAAAAAAAAAAGAAGGGGGAAAATAAATGAAAACACCTCCTTTGCTGAACCTAAGAGATATCTGTAACTCCCACAACCACAATTTGTTGAAGAAGAGAGCAAATACAATAAAGGTAAATAAAAAGTATACACACACACACACACACTTTAGTTTCTTTTCCCCAGCCACAGGATTGGTGTTCTGTGGTTGGTTAGGATCTGTATTTCCTCACCTCCATCTCCACCTCTAACTCACCTGGATACACCAACAGATTGCTTACTGCAAATATTACTAATTTTGTTAAGCCCTTCCTTTTTAGCTTTTTGATGTTTCCATTGTGATCTAGGGAGGCTTTTGTTGTGATCCGACTCTCTTGAGTTCCCAGCATTGCAAAGGACTTCCTGGTCTGCTTAGTCTGGATAACTTTCCTTTCCAGCTTTTGAGGTCTCAGCCATATGCATTCTTTCTTGGTTTCACACACATATACCCTTTTAGTCTTAACTCTCAGTGTCAGTTTGTTATTAATTTTACATTGTTTTTACAGCCACATTATCACTACATTTTCTTGATTTCATTTTTCGTTAGCTTATCTTATATCCAAGGTTGTCTATGAATTAGCTTTTTGTTTTGTCCAAGTATATTAATATATTCAGAAAAATTGTATTGGGTGGTGAACCCTGCATCTTACATATGATACTTTTCTCCACACTTGGACAGTCGTTTTGCAAGTTTTTTTTTGTTTGTTTCAAAATTTGTTCTCCCTTATAACTATGTAGTCATTGCTCCATTGTGGTTTTGTTTTTTTTTTTAAAGATTTATTTATTTATTTATTTATCCCCCCCTTGCTGCTTGTGCTTGCTATGTTCATTCGCTGTGTGTCTTCTCCGTGTCTGCTTATCTTCCCCTTGCTGTGAGGTCCCGCTGCATCAGCCCCTCGCGCCGCGCGGGCGGGCCTGCCCTCACAAGGAGGCCCCGGGAAGCGAACCCGGGTCCTCCCATATGGTAAACGGGGGCTCTATCGACTGAGCCACTCCCGCTTCCCTCCATTGTGTTTTGATATTTGATATTGCAGATAAGAAATCTGATGCTACTCTTGAATACTATTCCTGTCTATATTTTTCTCCTATCATCAAATTTACAGGATTTTTCCCCCCCTGTTTCTTTGGATTATTGGAAATTTACTATGTTGTTTGGATTTGTTTAAAGAAAAATTGGTGTTCTCTATCATTTTAAAAATGTATGTCTCTTCAGCTCAGGAAAATTTAGATGTGTTTGTTTTGGTGTTTCTTCCCTTTTCTCTCTTCCCAGAGATTTTATTAGATAGATATTAGATCTCCCTCATATATTTTTCATAGATCTTAAGTTATCTTTTATGACTTCTGTTTGGTTGTTATTTTTCTTTATGTCTGAGAGAATTTCTCAGTTTTTTCTTCTGAAACACTTAAGATTTCCTCCATATCCATTTTACAATTCATATTTTCTTTTCTTTTTGTTTTTAACTTTGGAAATTGTTTTGAACATCTAAGATCCCTTTCTTATTTTCCCCATATTCTTTTCCTTAACTAGTCTTTTCTTTCTTTTTTTGCTGACCCTATGATTACCACATATGTAACTTGGATGTTTTTTTACATTGTCCTTGATTTTTGTTGTTGTTGTTGACTCTTTTCTTAGGGGTCAGCAGCTCTGCAGTCTCTTGTTTATATTTTTGAGTCTTTAAGATCTGTAGACTCTTGTTTATTCCTATTTACATCTGGTCATTATTCACAGATTTCATATTTATGAATTTGCATACTTTCCAAAATATATTTCAGTTCCAAAATCAATATTCAGGGTACTTTCATGGTTATTCTTGGACATGTGCAGAACTACAAAAAATTTGAGTCATACGACGTGCACGTTCCCAGCTGAGGTTGAACAAGGTGATCTCTGCCTTCTTGTATTAACTTTCATGTACAAACAAGTGTCCTTTCTATTGTATATTTAGTCCCACATTTTACATATTTTTGTGCTTTTTTTTCTGAAGGATAATAGAGACTGGAGAAGGACTCCACAAATTCTGATACAAGGAAAAAATACCCATCCCCTCCTCCCGCAAAAAAGATAGAAGAGTGGTACGTTTAGAATGGCCCCCAAGTGTAGTGCTGAAGTACTGTCTAGTTTCCTAAGAGAAAGAAGCCTATGATATGTCTTATGGAGAAAATATATGTGTTAGATAAGCTTTTTTCAGGCATGAGTTATAGTGATGTTGGCCATGAGTTCAATGTTAATGAATCAACACCTTATTTAATGAGCTGCAATTACCTGTCTCCAGTGTAATTTATAATTAAACTTGCTTAAATTTGTATTTAGAGGCTTTGTTTAAATGTTGCTCTAAAATATCCTGAGGGCAAGGATACTGTTTGTAGATGGGGTTAGTCTCTAAAAGGCTTGTGAAACAAAGAACTTCCTAGAAAGTCATTTTGTGTGCATTTAAGGAGGAAGCAAAAATTACAAGGTGTCTTTCAAAAGAAACACACATAAAACAAGGTTATTTATTGAATATTTGACAAACTGTTGTGATCACAGGCTGGCAGGAGCCCAACCTCGTATTTCCCTTAGAGGCAGTGGTTCAGTATTCCCTAATTCAGTGTTTATGTTGACTTTATAGAATGTAACTAACATGAATATCAAGAAATGACTAAAATATGAATATAAAATTGAATAATATTAGTGGCTGATTTGAGTTTTAAAATTTAAAATTTAAAATTTCATTATTTTGAAAATCACTGTTGGATTTTCTTAGCAGTTCTTACCCTGTATGAGAGTACAGACTTCAGGGCTTGCAATGTATTTCACCCTGACCACAGAGTATGGGTGACAAAACTGATAAGCAGGCTTCTAATATGACCATGTAAGCAGACAATAAGTTGGCAAACCAAGGTCCCCCTCTCCACTGTGGAAGGAAGGGATTAGCTTGGATTGATTTAGGGGATTTTGCTAGTATGTCTGGCTGTCTTTTCTTTCTCTCTTTTACTTTTGTAACAGCTGAGGTTGCTTGGGGGCACTGACCTGTTTCTCTTTGTGGTGGCATTGTACTAGGTCAACTTGGCTAAACTGGAAATGTTTCCCAGAATTTTCTTTCCTATACTGTTCTGGTTGGCATTGGCCATGAGAGACATTTTGTGCAAAATTTGCAAGGTAGAAGTAAAGTGGCAGGCATACTTTTGGACTCTCTGAGGGTCGGTTCTGTGTACTGCTCTGCGAGTTCACTTTGTAGGTGTGGGGTAGCATCTGGACCAGTAAGTAATTCCTTCAGCTCATGCCAGATCTCCCTCATCAGCTTTTGCTGAGTATTTCCCTTGCAGGTGCAGCTCCCTAGCGAAGAGTGCAAGCTTCTCCTATAGGTCACCTTTAGCATCAAAGTTGGAGTTGGTGAAGGACAGATATAAGTTCCAGTTTGTCATTGCTAGTTCCTCTTGTTCTCACAGGTTCCAGTTTGTTCTTGTGGATTTCAGTTGTCTTTATTGGTCTAGTTCATCTTCATGGGTTCCAATTTGTCCTTGCTCTTCTCCTTATCCAGTTCTCTTCCTGACTGCTGTTCTGGCTGACCTATAGCGACTTCATGCTCAAGACTAGATGCAGAGGCAACAGCTTACACCGACTGCTCCACCTGCTCCCACAGTTATGTAAGGTCTAATTCCTATAATGAATCCTCATTTTTTATCACTTAACACAGTGGTTTTGCTTTTTGACTGAACCCTACCTACTTCCAGGGTTTACACTAGAAGCCTTTTATGTTAGATCCTTGTATTTAGAGACTTATTTCTACCAGCTCATTTTATCGTCCAGAAATTCTTCCATGTTTCTCTTCTACTCTTGGCATTGCTATGTATTTTCATTTTTAATATTTCATCTGGCATATCAATAGTATTTTCAACCATAAATAATAGTTTGCATTTTAAAAATTGTTACTGTGTTTGAATATTACTTTTAAAAACATTTAAACAGAATTTAACAATCTTTTAAAAGCAGTTGAAGTCTTTTCATCATAAAGACTCATTTAACAAAATAGTGATGTAGAGAGTGTAAAAAGAAACCTAAAAGATGTTTTTACATTTATATGGCCTAGAGTGAGACAGAGGTGTCATTTTTTTTTTTTGAGGTGTTATTTTAAATCAGCGTTATGGTAAAGGCATAGTAAGAGTATTTGACAACCGGGGCGAATATGGCTCAAATGGTTGGGCGTCCGTCTCCCATATGGAGGGACCTGGGTTTGATCTCCGGGACTTCCTGGTAAAATAAACAAACAAACAAACAATATTTGACAACTAACTTTCAGACATATTTTCACATTATGCCAAAGACATATAAGTAATATGACCAATTCAAAAGTTAATGTCTAGAACTTTTCTTTTTTACTACTTTAAACTTTGAACACCTATTTCGCTGACATGATTCTTCATTGGAATTGCTTCCAGTATCTTTTTTTTTTAGCATAATTGTTTATTTAATATCAGACTTAGCATATTTTGCTCCCTGAGGGTGGCTTTGATTTGTTGGAAATAGTCAGAATTGTTTGTAGCCATAAAGGTTAGTAAATGCCACATGTGGCCCCAAAATGAGATTTTATTATAATGTTTTATTTCTTTTGGTACACCTTCATATAAAAGACAATGTAATAAATTGTTAAATGAATTAATTACAAATGCGAGAGCCAAAAATAGTTTTGCTATTAATGGTGTAACTTCATAATTTACAATGCAATATATCATTGATATGCTTATTTAAAAAGACCAGTTTTATTTCCATATATTTTTATCTCAGTTTGAAGTATTAACATTACAAAATATTTAAAATGCTATCACTTAGGTAATTCATTCTAAGGCATTGATGCAGTGGGAATTATTCTGTAGTATATATCTTTTAGAATTTTAAACTAAAGAATGATCAGTACATAGTCAATTTAGGAAATTTGGAAAATGTAGAAATCTGTGATGAAAAAAACCCACCACCGTTATACCTTGTAGACTCAACCACTTGTTAATACATACGTATATTATTTCAGTATTTTTCCACACATAATTTTTTTCACTTAAAGTTTTTAGCACATATATTTTCTCGTTATGCAGTACATTTGTAAAGCTTTGGTTTGAAGAGCTACCTAAAACTTCCTCTGATTGGATGGCCCATCGTTTATTCATTTTTCTATTTATGATTATTTCTTTTGATCATTTCTGAATTTTAAAAACATGGCCTTTATAATGTATTGGAAAAGGCAAAAATTAATCCGCAGGAGTCAAGCTGAAATGAGTAACAGATCTCAATAAACTGAGAAAGTGAGGGAGTTGACTATTAAAAAGAGAAGTGAAAAATTCTTATTAGTGCCCTAATCTGAACAAATGCTTATTTGTTATAAATCTCATAGTATATTTTCCCTCCATTCTTTATATAGCAAGTATTCTGAAGAATGGGAATCAGCTCAGTAGTTCCTCTTTCATTACTCCCCCATGCTTACAGTGTTTACTAAGAAATCTAAGAATTTTATCTATAAATACTTATTGTATTTCTGACAGTAATGGAAAGTCAGCTTATCAGCTTTTCTGATTAAATGTTTCTTTCCTAAGAATAGTCAGCAAAAGGAGTCTATTTTATGACAGCCTCAGTTAGACCCAAATGATTCATTAACTGATTCATAAGAACACTTAGCTATCCAAAGAACTGTAATTTTCAAGTGGATTTTCTGTAGTCACTTCAATTTATAATATAGTCCACCTAGGCTGACAGCTTTCTTTTGTGTCTTTTGGGTGTAAACTCATATGCTTATTATTTTAGCTCCATGGAACATATTGCACTCATGAGATTTGCTTCTGGGTTTGATTTTAAATTGGAAGCACTTTGTGCCATATTTCAATGTAATTTAAAGTTAGAGCATATCATTTAGAAGCACACCCCAGTGAAAGAAAGAGTGCTTATTTTAAGTCAAATATTCCTAGATTGGGATTTTTGACTATGTATATTTGATTCCTCCCAAGCCAGAAATTTTTCTATTAATCATCAAACATAAGCCATTTGCTCCGCAAATATGGGTTTACATTCTAGTTGAGAAACAGAGATATTCTGCACAAAAATGCTGAATTTTTTGAAAATGAATACATGAATGTAGAGTTTTAAAAATCTATTTAAATCCTATTTTGGGGATTAACCAAAAAGTACAGAGTTAGTCAGTTCAATTTTACCTGAACAAAATGAAATGGCAAGTATCTGAAAACAAAAAACAGGTTTGTGTTGCTAAAACTTGGCAACTGAATTTGTTCATCTTAGTTTCTGTAAAAAGTATTTTTCATTTTAAAACTAGACATCAAAGTTGGCTGTTATTTGTTTCCTTCCTTATCCAACAACCTCCCTGCCACTGCCATTTATATCCATAGAATTATAATTTGATATGCTAATATATTGAGACTGTGAACTGAATTCTTTGTTAGTGAAGATGAATGTTTTCTAGGTTTGAAATCAAGAAGCTTCTTTGTTCAAGATCTCTTTTTTTTGAGTGCTAAATCTTACTGATATTTTTATAAGAATTTTTGAAATTGGTTATACGTACCATTTAGTCTTAGTTTCAGGAATGAATTTTTCCTCTTTCAAAAGTAGTTTTCTGCTAGGAATTATCTGTACTCATACCTTTTTCTTAAGAAGATCCATTCTTTTTTTTTAAAGGATGCATTTTTAGGCAGTTGTCTTATTTATTTATTTCTTCGCTTATTGAAATATTGAGCTAGCACCATCTTCTGAGAGTTTGTTACATTACGGTTTACTGTTAGATCAAAAGGACATTTTATAATTGAAATTATTTTCATTTTTATGATTTTTAAAATTTTTCTAAAATTAGTTTGGTTAAAATGCATTTTGATGATCATAAATAACTGCATTAGAACTTGGCTTTTTTCTTATGTATTATAAACATTTGCATATATCCAGTTCCTTCTTATATTTTAAAACAGTCATTCATTTACTCATTGAGTGCTTTTCATGTGCCCAGCACAGTATAGAAGGGAAAATGTGGCAGGCAGTGCTATCCTAGAGTGGTACACTTGGTACACAGGAGATTTTAAAGAAAGAAGTGGTTGTGTAAGACTTTGGGACAGAGGGAATATTTAAACAGAATCTTAAGGGATATGCTTGAGTTTGCCATTCTGTGAAGGGCAAGAAAAGGGCAGTCCAGGTAGAAGTAAAAGAATGAGTAAAGTCAAAGAAACTAGGAAACAGTATGGAATATAATGAATTTACAACATTTTATCACCACTGGAACATAGGTTGCAAGATAGGAAGAGATGAGAGACAAAGACAAAATATTTTAAAGAGTTTGGATTTTATCATAAGGGCTATAGAAAGCTATTAAAAGATTTTAAGCAGAGGGGTGATTTGAGCAGTAGTGTAGTGCAAGGGTTGGCAAACTACAGCCCACTCTTGTTTTTTTATGACCCACTATCTAAAAATGAGTTTTACATTTTTAAATGGCTAGAAAAAAATCAAAAGAAGGACATTATTTCATGACAAAGAAAATTATATGAAATATAAGTGTTAGTGTCCATAAATAGTTTTGTTAGAACAGTCACATTCATCTATTTATGACTTGTCTATGGCTGTTTTTTTTACGACAATGGCAGAGTTGAGTAGTTGCTACAGAGGAGAACATAAACCCTGCAAAACCTAAAGTATTTACTGTCTGGCCTTTACAAAAAAATTTGCTGACACCTGGTCTAAACATACCAATTAAAAGATAGAGATAGGGAGCGGATGTGGCTCAGGCGGTTGAGGACCTACTTCCCACATGAGGAGGTACTGGGTTTGGTCCCTGGTGCCTCCTAAAAAAACAAAAACAAACAAGTAAATAAGCCAACTCAGGGATTCCGATTTGGCTCAATGGCTGAGTGCCAGCTTCCCCCATACGAGATCCTGGTCCTGGTACCTAAAAAAAAAAAAAAAAAAAAAAAATAGAGATAGTGAGATTGGATAGAAAAGCAAGACCCAACTATATGTTGTCTATAAGAAACTCACTTTAAATATGAAGATATAAATAAGTCAAAAGTAAAAGAATATGAAAAAATACATTATGTAAACATTAATCAGAAGAAAGTTGGGGTAGCTATGTTAATACCAGAAAGACAGAATTTACAGGGCTAAAGAAGGGTCTTACATAATGATAAAAGGGTCAGTCTCAAAAAAACCATGACCCACAGTGTATATAAACCTACCAAAAGACCTTTAAATTACATGAAGCAATACTGATAGAACAGAAAGGAGAAATAGGCAAATCTATCATTGCAGCTGAGGCTTCAGCATCCCTCTCTCAATAACCAATAGAACATGTAGACAGATAATCTGTAAGGACACAGAAGATATGAACAACATCAGCTAGCTTTACTTAGTTGACATTTACAGAACATTCCATCAGACAACTGCAGAATACACATTCCTATTAACATCATTCTTGAGGTTCTAGCTATTGCAATATGGCAGGAAAAAGGTATATAAGGCATATAGATTGAAAAGAAAGAAATAAGACTATCAGGATTCAAAGATGATAATGATTAGTTATATAGATAACTAAATTTTTATTTTTATAAATAAAAATAAGCATAAGTAAATGAATAACTAGCCATAAAAATAAGACCTAAATAAATGAACACTGTATTCAAGGTTACAGCAATTCAATATTATGATGTTCATTCTCCTCAAATTGATTTATTGATTCAGTGCAGTCCCAATCAGAAGTTCCACAGCATTCATGTGTGTGGTGTTTGACTTAGCAAAGTGAATTTAAAATGTATATTAAAATGCTCCTGAAGGACAAGGTGAGTAGCATTTGCCATGCCAGTTATCAAGACATTATAAATAGCTTGTAATAAAGACAATATAGAATTCATTCAAGGAAACAGGAAGAGATACCAGGATAAAAATTCTTGCATAAATGGAACTTTGATGTTATAATGATCTTTGGGAAAGAAGAGAAGTAGTCCTGGGACAACTATTTATTTTTATGGAAAAAAGGAATTGGATCTCTATATTACACCATGCACAAAATCAGTTCCAAATGGATTAGAGTCTGAAATGTTAATAGCGTAACTTTTTAGAAGAAAAATCAAAAGGATATCTTTCCTACCTTGGGGTATGGAAGAATTTTATAAGCAAAATGCAATCATTGCTAAATTTTAATGTTAAATATATCAACCACAAAAAATAAATACATTTGTTTCTATCAAATGACATTTTAAAAAATGCAGAAAGATGAGCCACAATCTGGGAGAAGGTATGTGTAACACAAATAACTGACAAGAGATTAGTATACTTTTTACAAATCTACAAGAAAAAGACAATTCAGAAAAATGGACAAAAATATAAACAGGAATTTCACGGAAGAAGAAAGATGGTGAAAAGACATATGAAACTAAATACAATCTCATTACTAATCAAAGAAAATATAGGACCACAATGAGGTACTCTTTTGCGCTTACTTAATTGCATAAATCAGGAAGCCTACGAAGAACAAGTGATAGAGAGGTAATGTGACTATACGGTAACACTTATTCATTTGTTGAATGGAGTATAATAAATTGGTACAACCACTTTGAAAACAATTTGGCATGATTCTGTGAAGCTGACCATTCACAGACCTATGATTCAGCAGCTCTACTCTCCTATGGAGACCTCTGCACATGGATATCAAGTGATATGGATTAAGAATATTCACGGCCTCATTGTTGGTAGTAGCAACAGTTAGAAACAACTCAAGTGCCCATTAACAGGAGAGCAGATGTATAAATTGTGGTGTATTCATACCAAGTAATGTTATAGGACAATGAAAATGAATAAAATACACTACTTGGAATGACTTGGATGAAACAATGTTTTGCAAAAAAAAGCCAGTCCCAGAAGACCACATGTATAAAGCAGTTAAGTGTGGTAGTTAGGAAGGCAGAGTCTGGACCTAGACTGCCTGGGGACTGAGTTCTCACCCTACCACTTACTAGCTATGTGACCTTGGGTAAGTCATTTATCCTGTTTATCCCTCAGTTTTCTCATCTTTCAAATGACAGTTGTTGTGAGGATTAAATGTGAGTGTGTAAAGTGCCTATAAAATAGTGTAGTGCTATATAAGTATTAGCTTAGCTTATTACTCTGAATTCTATTGCTATGGGGGCAGTTTTCTGGTTTTTTATTCTCAAATGACATTTGTTCTAACATCCCCCTCTCTCAATAGATCTAATATGTAGTCATTTTTGGCAATTTTGACAATTAGGGAAAAATATAATGAATTAAATAACCATAATATAATTGCACAATTGCAGCAGCTCTTACAATGGTCTCTTCTTTGTAAGGTTCCAAGGTATGCTAGTGTCTAGGGAAGACAAGTACACGTCTTTTTCTCAAGCTAGTCTATGTATGAATGGTGTAAGTGAACATAGGCCCTATTATACATAACTTTGCAAATAACCTATATAGCATTATGCTAGTATGAAATTTTCTAAATTAATAAGATTTCCTATGGAGAACCTCCAAAACATGAAGTAAAATAAGCAATGGTTGTTTATTACTTTTCCTAATTAAGGCTTTTGGCATGTGGGAAAATACTGATCTTCTTAATTGATTTATGCACAACTGTTAAAGTAACAAAAGTTGTAGACAGCCACAAATGTAGAAATATTTACCTACCAGATGGTGCTATACCCTCATTTAGACCCACTGTTTCATTGTAACCTAAAGTTTAGAGAAGTTATGTATTGTCCATCACCAGAGGGATTTTAGTAATCTAATTAATAATGCTAAATAAGTTGAGGAAATAATGAGTTCTTACATACTCCCCCTCATTCCCTGTCTCCCCCCCACCCACCCACCGTGTCCTTTGGCTGCTGTTGGTGGTGTTTTGGTGATTCTACAGAGAGGGTCTTATTTTAAGAGTATTCATTATTATCCCCTCACATCCTAATAGGTTGGTCCGATGTGTATGTGCCTGTGTAATACAAATACAATGCAAATTGGTTAGGCAAATTTTGCAGCATATACAGAATCTGTAAAGAATTGGAGAGTTGCTAGAAGCAAAGTAATTAACAAATGAAGATCTGACAGAGTCAAGCAGTAAATAATTAAAGGCCAAATCCACGAGGCTCATTACATATATATGTAAGCCAAAAGAGTATGATTTGATGATTAATGAATTAAGAGAGGTCCATGGGAAAAATTAAGAAAACCATGAATATTTTTGCAACATGTAAAAAATTAGATTTGAAGAGAATTCATTATCATTATAATTTTAATAGGCTTTTTTTTTTTTTTTTTTTTTTTTTTT
>JAQZBX010077549.1:0-14258 GCA_029593785.1 Cabassous unicinctus
GACAGACCTCATGATGCTTCCCACTAGCAGCCATTAGTATGGCACCTAAAATCTCTGAGAATTGTACTCCTTTCACAAGATTGGTGCTTTGAGACCACTGACTATGAAAATCAAGTCAGGTTCCTAAACCTTTTAGATAAAGTTCAGCACCCAAATCATGTATAGTTTATCCCAAGCTGAAATACAGTGAACTAGTCCTCATCTACCACTGGCTTTCTTTCTCTTCACTTCACCCCTAGGTCATAATAATCCTTGATTTTCAGGTTAAATTTTCACATTGTGGGAGATTTTTGCTTTGCTTTTTCTAGAATTTAGAGATAATACATAGAAGTTCAGTTTAAAATCAATGTATCTTGACTTAAGTTGTAGGAACAGGGTCAAGCTTTGACGTGATCATGGACTTTACCATATTGTCAAAGCCAGTTAATGACACAGGCTCATACCAAACCTGCTGTTCTTGTCATTCTTGTTTGCTTTGTGCTTTTTGTTGTTGTTTTCTAAATCCCTAATTGCACCTAAGTTATAATTCATTCCATAGTTCTTCAACTATAACCAGTAAAATAATTGAACAATGTTAAGTAAGAGAAGTGAAGAATCATCCTTTCAATCACAAGAAATACAACTCCTCTTATTTTTTCAAGCTTCATGATTTATATTTTCAACCCTAACATTTCCTTCAATTCCAGGCATGGATAGTCAACTAACTCCTTGACATTTCCACTTTGATACTCAGAAGCTTTTCAAACGTAACATGGCTAAAACTGAGTTTTGATCTTCCTCCATCTCCTGTCCTCAGTCACACTTGCTCCTGCCTCAGTGAACCTCCTTGCAGTAAGTTCTCTAAGTATCAGTAGAGAAAACTTGGTGTTAGCCTTGATCGTATCCTCTCCCAATCCAAATCCACTCCAAAAGCTAACGCTAAAAGAGTCAGTTTCTACTCCTGTATTCTAAACTACAGCCACTCTTGCCTGAAGAATTAGTAGCCCCCTAACAGTTTTCTCTGCATGCAATCCTACTTTTTTAAAAGTAAATCTCTTTACAACTAGCAGAATCATTCTTTAAAGACATTAATTAAATAATTTCCCTGATCAAGGCCCTTCAATGACTTTCCATCAAAATCAATAAAACCTTCATGACGTGAACGAGGGTCACAAGGCTCTATTGGCTGGACCCCACCTACCGCTTTGAGCTCATTCCAATCCAGCCACACTAATTCTTTTGTTGTCCCTTACATATTCCAAACTGGTTTTGGTCCTTTGTCCTTGATATTTCTAATGCTTTGAAATGATCTCCCTAGATATTTATATGACTCTTTTTTTTCTCTTTATACAGATTCAAAAAGTGTCTCTTTGGACATTTGGGACACTAATTAGAATTGGCCATATGTTTATCTTTATAATTATATCAATTTATTTTTTCAGAGTTCTTATAACTATGGAATATTTTGTCATCTTATAATAGTATGCATCTTTAAATTAAATTTCTCTCCTACTATGAAAGCAAGAATCTTTTTTTCCCTTTTTTATCACTGCTGTTCCTATCATGGCACCCAGCCCAAAGGAGTTGTTCAACAAGTATTTCCAAACTGAACAAATTGACAGATAATCAATGTAATAAAATCTTTCTATTTTGTGTAAACCTCTTCCTCCAAATCTACAGTTTGCTTATTTTAGTTTCACTTATATGACAATATTCATTACTCTAAATCATGTCTATATTTCAGACAGATATAACTGCAAAAATAATGTGGAAGCAAATCCTATAATTTGCAAGATATTTGCTCCAATATTTTGAAAATGGATTTGAAGCATGGTTAAAGTTGAATCACTATTTAGTAATCCGTCTTTGTCAAAGCATTTTATGAAAGTGTTAAGTTGGAGCAAATGAATTGAACATTTGTAAGAATAAATATGAAGTTCTGTAATGGATGAATTGGAGAACATTGAGAATCTCAGCTCTGGTTTAATTAGGATTGATTAAATCTTAAAGTGATAATGTAACAAGGGAACTGGAACCATTAATTGAATATTGAAGATGGGTAATAAGGCAGGTTATTTGTGAACTGAAGCTGAGAAAGCTCTGTTAAACTGTCTAAGGTTATTATGGGATATATATATTGTCCAGCTAAGTGAACACTGCCACTTGTCCAGAATCAGTACATAATATGGTATGTCAGTTAGAGTGGCCTTAATTGAAGGAAAACAAAAATTAATAATAATAATAGCACAAAAAAACATTGCATTATGTGTGCCCTGAATTGTTGCTCAAGTTTAAGGTGTCATCTGATTATTGTAAAGTTTTTCATAAATTGCCTTTATTAGCTTGTCATGATATTTTATGTTCAAATAAAAAATATATAAAAAGTAGAGCATATTAATCTTTAAGACTCATTTTAAAATGTGCTATTTCTCTTTGTTTATACCCTTTAATTTTCTCTTATATTTCACTGGCTAACTGAGCACTCTAATTCAGTCAGCATAAAATGTCCTTGTGGAACTATTTTTAGTAATTTATGCAGTATTCTATAAAATAAGTAATGTTATAAAACTCTTTGTACTAAGGTTTTAGGAAAGAATTGTATTGTTATTCATAATTTCTAGGCACAACTGAGGATACTTTAAGTAAGATTGTTTTTATGTATAACACCTATATTGTATTTGTTCTAAATTCCTATTTCTACAATAATTACATTAGTTTAATCTTCATTATTACTTAAAATAATTGAAATTAGTGCATAACATTACAAATCTTTAGTATAGAAACATTTATTCAATTTGTTGCAGGGTTTCTCCTATTGTAATAGATTCCTTAAACATGTAATATGATATTTGTTGACTATTGCCCTCTTAAAGAAAAGACAGTTCTTTTTTATTCTTTTAACTGACAGGAGGGACTATTACTTTGGTAGCAATTAAAGTTTAGCAACTTCTCCATTACTTTGAAGCAAAACCATTCAAATAATAATTGTTTTTGATTACTTGTTGGGCAAATTATTCAACCTCATCATTATTATTTAATTATTTTTAAGTTGTCATATAAACAGCCTATACCTAATAGCCTTATTTTGTTCATCAGTCTGAAACCTTGGGGGTAATTTTCTTTGTTTTAAAAAATCTTACACATCAGTAAACTTTTGTACCATAAACAAAATAGTGCTAAAAGGAACTGAATCTGTATCTAAGTAATGCAACCAAGTATCATTTTGCCAGTGTTTTAAGTGCAAATTCAGTTTAAAATCCTATACTTCAGCCAAATTTTAAGTTATTAATACCTAAGTTACTATGATTTACATCCTATCCTCTTACATTTACCAAAGATAAGATTAGCCTAAGAACCAACAAACTTTTTACAGAGTAATCTGAGACACCTAACACATCAATGTCAGAAATTTAAAGTTTTTGACTCAAAAGGTATATTGCTTATTCTCAGATAATATTTTCTACCCACAATGCTAGAATATGATCAATCATTTTTTATTTCTTAACCATTCATACAATATTAAATTAACCATTTGTCAGATAAATAAGTAGGTATAGTTAAAATTCTAGTAATCTGAAGAAATTACTTGATTAACTATTTTAATAACTAGTCAAAATGTAGCAGCCTTGAAATAAATCTAGGAGTCGATGATACAAATACTCTCACTCACAAGATGAAACAATATTTCAGGGAATACCGAATTCAGTACAACAAATTTCAATCATTTATTCTTTCAACAACTAATTGTTTGACTTTTCCTTCTTGCTAGCTCAGATGTAAGAGATAAGGATATACCAATGAGGAGAAAAAGAAGTCCAAACTTTGATTCAGGGAGATACAATAAAAAAATAAAAAAATACACATGATTCTAAATTGTGTGCTTGCTCTGAGCCAGAAATGTACACCCCGTTATAACATAACACCCCGTTATGAATGTCAAACTTAAAAATCCTGTTTTTTTTTCCCCCTTGAGGTGATCATAATCTAGTGATTAGACTTACAGGAATTTAAAAAGAAAAGTTAAAATTTGGAGAAACTAGTGCATTTTCAAACACATTACTGCATTCAATCAGTAAATAAATATTGAGTAGTTATATTCTGAGCATTTTTTTATGCAACCAGAATAGATGTACAAACAAATCGAATTCTACTGGCAAGGAGCTAACATTCTAGTGAGAGACGATACCAGGTTGGTGACTAAATAAATAAATATTATATTTAATAAACATTGTCAAACATTAGTATATCCTATGAAGAAAAGTAAGCAGTATATAGTTAAGAGTGGGTGGTATGGAATAGTGGAAGATGGGTAAAAACATTTCAGAGGGCTAAATGTTGAGGAGTCATCCTTGGGAAAATCTGGGAAACAACGTTCAGGAAGAAGAAACATCAAGTGTAAAGATACAAAGGTGGGTGTGAGCTTCGTGTGTTAAAAAATTACAATAAAATAAAACAAGAAGATTACAATGATTGAAATTTAGGGAGAAGGGAAGGAATAGACTCTGAGATTAAAAAAGGGGACCCTGAAGGAAGAAGGGTCTTGAGCCATGGTAAGGGACTTAGAACGTTAAATGTCAGTCAGAGGATAGACACCAAAAGAGATGTCAGCCCACTCCAAAAAATTTGTTATGGTCACCAGCAAAAACTCAACTCGCACAGGCTCTGATGAAAAGACATTTTATTCATACAGAGAAAAGAAAGAGCACATTCAGCTGCACAAGTAGACATTGGTTCCTTATAGCTGGTGGATCTCTCAATCCATGGCAGATGCATGGAGGTGAACTGTGCACTGCACTCTTCCCTTGTGTTTGTGCACCATAGCGCACACCCTGTGCCATCCATTCAGGGACAGATATACCGCTGGAGTATGAACTAGATGGATGCCATAAAACATGCCCACCAGAGTCAGACTGCCTCCAGTGAAGGTTGTTTGTATATGCTTGGTATGATAAGGGAAGAAATGTACTGGCAATTCTTTATCTTCTAGGGGATTGTGTTTTATCCTGTGAGGCTGACACATTTGGTCCTGAGCACAGGACATATTTGTGGTTCTCAGAGAAAGTGGTAGGTCACACTAGGACTGATCCTTACCACATTAAAACACTAAATGCATTAGAGAATTTTAAACAAAGAAAGGAGATAATATGATTTATGTTAAAAAAAAAAAAATAGAGAATTGGCTACCTTAGATGGTGGCACAAAGTTTCCCACAGAATCTTTGAACAACTAGCAAAGTCTGAAAGAACCATCTTTCTCAAAACACCAGAAAATGGTTAAATAGTTGCATTAACTGGGAAAGATCAAGTCAAGAAAACTCAGCCTTAAAAGTAGTAAGAATAGCCCGTGGCCCCCTTGCTGACTCTTTCCCTATATCCTCAGCAGTGCAGGAATAATCTATACTCCCATTGTGGTGCCTTGAACGTGTTCTAGCAGGAGCAGAGTAGCATCTATGCACATACTAGGGTGCCTGTATGTCAGTGCCGATCAGTTGGGTGGCAGCATGAAAGAATGACCCAAGAAACTCATCAGCTCAACCTCCAAGAACATGCCCTGCGGGCAGAATCAGCTTTTAGACAGATAAGGAAGTGTAAGAAACAATTATTCTAAAAACCTTTGAGACAAAGGATTACCTGCTTTCAGTCGTACAATAGAGAAGCCTGGAGGAGGAGAAAATCAATTTATTTATTGGCCAATGTAGAGACAATTTTTAAAGACTGAGGAAAGTGTTCTTTGCTTTGTTTCTCCTCTTTCTTTTTCTTTTTTTTTTTTTTAAGCTCCTGGTACTCAAGGAAATGTGTCATAATGCCAGCTGAATACAAACTTAAGGAACAGAAAGTGCAGGGTCCAAATCTCAGAATAACTCTTTAAAATGTTAAAATGTAAACTGTGCAACAAAAGATGACAAGACAAGCAAATAAACAGGAAATGATGGCAGATCCAAAGGAACAGGATAAAAATTGAGAAACTATCTACGAAGAAAACCCAACTTTGCCATAGCAGACAGAGTTTAAAAAAATAAACAGCAGTATGCTCAAGGAGATAAAGGGAAACACACAAAAAACCTGAAGTAAATCAAGAAAACAATGAGCGAACAATATGAGAATCTCAATAAAGAAATTTTTAAAAGGAACAAAGATAAATACTGAAGTACTTGAAAGGAAAAAGTATTTAGAGGGTTTCTACAGCAGTTTGGGCCTAGCAGAAGAAAGGATCAGTGAATCCAAAGGCCTTCAATTTAAATGTTTAAGGCTGAGGAGAAAAAGGAAAAGAATTTAGGAAAGTGAACAGACTCTAAGAGACTTGTGAAACACCATAAAGAATATAATATACATGGTATGGGAGTCCTAGAAGGAGAAGAAAAAAGGAACACAAGAAATAATTTAAAAGAAATTATTGCAGAAAACATTCCAAATTTAAGAAAAAACATGAATATGCACATTCAAGAAGTCCAATGAGGGCTGTGGGAAGATGGCAGAGGAGGAAAATCCAGGACACATTCCTACTAATAGAACAACTATTAAACAAGCAGAAACTGTCAGTAACAACAATTTTGAAACTCCAGAGGTCAAAAGACCACTGTACAGTATGCAAGGAAGAGCAGGAGGAAGAAGCTTATAAAGTATGGTAAAGAACAGTAAATTGCTCTCCCCATGTGGTGACTACTTGTGCCCATCCCCCACTTTTGCGTCAGGCTGCTGTGGAGTATAGCCCCTTGCTAGCTCTCTGGTGAGGGAAAGGGAGATATAAAATCCTCTTCCTCAAGACCAGGTGTGGCCATGGCTGATCACTGATCAAGGCTTTTGATTAACAGTGTTGGATGGCTGGGGGTCTGGCTCTGATGGTGGCCTTTGTTTCAACCTGCTCCAAACAAAGACTGCAGTGGAAGAGACTTAAAGCCCCCATGTTTCTTCATGTCTGCAGGGGATAGTTAGTTGAAGGGGACACTTTCAAGGCAGGCCAAAGAAGCTCAGCCTTGGGGAACAATGGAAGAAGCTCTTGGTGCCCCTACCAACCCATTCTTCATGGCACTACGGAGCCATTTTGGGTCTCTGGTCCTGTTTTGGCTGGGAAAGACTGACTTGGTAAAGTCCTCTCTGGCATGCCCTTACTCCTAGCATTTGCTCTCCAAGCAAAAGCAGCTTGAGACAATGGAAGGAGCATAAGAAACTATAGAGGCAGGCAATCTGGGGTAAAGGCTTGTCAGCTTCAAATTCCCAGGAGAGGGAAGTCTGTCTTCTAGGAAACAGAGGGGACAACCAGGTAAACAGGGGAACTGCAAAACAACTAACAAGCGAAAAACCAGAACAATACACAGGCCAAGAAAGACAGAAAAACCCTGCAAACTACATTCGCTTTGGGTAGACCTTCCTGATAGGACAGCTGAAGCTCAAGAAAATCTTTGTGTCATATCTTGCTGGTTACAAAGTTAAGAAACAGACATTTCAGGGAATAAACCTCAGAGTTAACATTTAAAAAATTAAAATGTACATTGTGCAACAAAGGAGTGCAAGACAAACAATGATACAGGAGATCATGGCCACCCAAGGAAAAGGATAAGAATACAAACAACACCAATGAAGAAGACCAGAATGTGCTCATTTTGAACAAGACTTTAAAAGATATGATTTTAAATATACTTAAAGATAGGAAGGAAAATAATGAGAAAGAATTAAATGATATAAGGAAAACAATGAATGAGCAATATAAGAATCTTAATAAAGAAATGGAAATTGTAAAAATGAACTAAATAGAACTACTGGATTTGAAGACTACAATAAGTGAAATGAAAAATGTCCAGATTGGTTTGAAGATCAAACTGGAATTAGTAGAAGAAAGAATCAGTGAACTTGAAGAGAAGACACTTAGATGAGTCAGGCTGAGGAGCAGAAAGAAAAAAGAAATACAAAAGGTGAAAATAACCTAAGACACCATTGGGAAAACATCAAGCATACCAATATATACATAGGGTATGGAAGTCCCAGAAGGAGAAGGAAGAGAAAAGGGCAAAAGGAGTATTCTAAGGAGTAATGACAGAGAACTTCCCAAATGTAGAAAAGACACAAACATGTTCATCTAGGAAATCCAGAGAACACTAAAAAGGTTAAACATGAAGGAAAATAGACCCAATCATATATTGATCACACTTCATATGCAAAGGACAAGGAAAGAGTTCTGAAAGCTGCAAGAGAAAAGCAACATATTACGTTCAGGGGAGCCCCAATTATACTGAGTGCCAATTTCTCATCAGAAACTATGGAGGCAAGAATGCAGGGGTTGGAATACTTAAAGTGCTGAAAGAAAACAATAGGCAATCAATTTTTTTTTTAAAAATGAGGGAGAGATTAAGACATTCCAGATAAAAAAAGCTGAGCAAGTTCTTCACAACTGGACCTGCCCTATAAGCAATGTTAAAGGCAGTTATTCAGAATAAAAGGAAGAGACACTAGACAATGGGTCAACGTGGCATGAAGAAATAATGACCACCAACAAGGGTAACCATTTGGATAATTATCAATGACAATATTATTATAGTATATTGTTTAGTATGCATCTCTATTTCTTACTACCTAAGGGTACAAAAATTCAAATGCATAAAAGTAATGATCAATCCATTATTTTGTATATACAATGTACAAAGGTGTAAATTGTAAAAAGTATTTAAAAATGATGGGGGACAGAGGAGTATAGGAATGTATACAAGTATACTGCTGAAGTTAAGTTGGTATTGAACCAAATATGGCTGCTATATATTTAAAATGTTAAATTTCAATTCCGTTTTTAAACACAAGGAATATAAATGAAAAATATGTACAGATAGAAAAGAGAGGGCACTCATATGGTACAACACAAAAATCAAATAAATATAAAAGTTGGCATTCATTGAAGAAATGAGGGAAAAAAGGTTATGAGACAAACAAACACTAAATACCAAAATGTAGCAGAAAGCCCTTCATTGTTAGTAGTTACTTTAAATGTAAATGGATTAAACTCTCCAGTTAAAAAGAAGAATGTGCAGAATGGATAAAAAACATTACCCAACTGTCTGCAAGAGACTTACTTTAAATTGAATGATATAAGTATACTGAAAGAGGAAGGACGGGAAAAATATACCACACAAGTAGTAACCAAAAAGGAGCTGGGCAGCTATACTAATAATAGATAAAATAGACATTAAGTCAAAAAGAATTACAAGGGACAAAGATGGTCTTTAAATACTGATAAAAGGGACTATTCAGCAAGATGTAACAACTATAAACAAATATGTACTTAACAGAAGAGCCTCAAAATGTATGAAGCAATACTGAGAGTTTTGAAGGGAGAATTTTATGGTTCTATATTATTAGTAGGAGACTTTAGTACACCATTCCCAATAATGGACAGAACGTTTAGTCAGAAGATCAATAAGGAAATAGAATATTTGAACCATAATCTAAACCAACTAGACCTAACAGACATATACAGAACACTTCTCCCAAGAAAAGTAGAACACATTTTTCTTGTTTGCACATGGATCATTCCCCAAGGCAGACCATATGTTGGGTCACAAAACAAGGCTCAAAAAACTAAAAAATATTGAAATCATACAATGTGTATTCTTGGACCACAGCAGAATAAAGATAGAAATCAATAGCATACAGAGAAATGAAAAATTCAAGCAATGGTTTCTTATATTTAAATCCAAGGCATAAGTAACAAAAGAAAAAATAGATAAATGGGACCTTCTCAAAATTAAAAAAAAAAATTGTTCCTCAAAGGACTTTAATATAAAATTAAAATGACAAATGGGAGAAAATATTTGGAAGTTGCATATATGATAAAGGTTTAATACCCAGAATATATAAAGAAATCCTTCAACTTAACAACAAAAGGACAAACAACCCAATTTAAAAATGGGCAAAAGACTTGAGTAGACATCTCTCCCAAAAAGATATGCAAATGGCCATAAAGCACATGAAAAGATGTTCAACATCTTGAGCCATCTGAGAAAATCAAATCAAAACCACAACGAGATATGATTTTATACCCACTAAAATGGCTAATGTTAAAAATCAGAAAACTACAAGTGTTGGAGAGGATGTAGAGAAATAAGAATACTCATTCATTCTTGGTGGCAATGTAAAATGGTATAACTACAGTGGAAGAGAGTTTGGTGGTTCCTCAGGAAGCTAAGAAAACCACCATATGACCCAGCAATCCCACTACTAGGTATATACTCAAAATAATTGAAAGTAGGGAATCAAAAAGATATTTGCACACTGATATTCATAGCAGCATTAATTATGATTACCAAAAATGGGAACAATCCAAATGTCCATCAACTAATTAATGGATTTTAAAAATGTGGTATATACCAACAATGGAATATTATTGAGGCATAAAAAGGAATGAAGTCCTAGGAAGTGGATGTGGCTCAAGCAGTTGCGTGCCCACCTACTACATGGGAGGTCCTGGTTTCAGTTCCCGGTGCCTCCTAAAGAAGATGAACAAGTCCCGTGAGCTGATGCAGTGGGCAACAAGATGATGCAGCAAGATGACGCAATGAAGAGACACAGCAAGGAAACACAATGAGAGACATAACAAGCAGGAGTGGAAGTGGCTCAAGTCATTAGGCACCTCCCTCCCACATGGGAGGTCCCAGGTTCGGTTCCTGGTGTCTCCTTAAAAGAAGACGAGCACACAATGAACAGACATAGAGAGTAGATAGTGAGCACAAACAACAAGGGGGGTGGGGAAGAGAAATAAATAAATAAAATCTTTAAAAAAAATAGGAATGAAGTCCTGAGGCATGTGACAACATGGATGAATCTTGAAGATACTTGTTTAGTGAAATAAGCCAGACACAAAAGGACATATATCATATGATCTCACTGATTTGAAATGATTGGAATAAATGCATGGAGTCAGAATCTAGAATATAGGTTCATAGGGGATGGGATGGAAATAGAAAACAAGAAGTTAAAGCTTAAAATGTACAGCATTATTATTTGGAATGATAAGATTGTTTTAGTAATAGATGGTGGTGATGGGAGCACAGCATTGTAAATATAATTAGCAGCACTGAAATATACATCTGAATGTAGTTGAAATGGAATATGTTGAGTTGTAAAATGGTAAAAGAATAAAATTTTTAAAAAAATACATGGAACTACAGCATACAAACAGTGAACCCTAAGTTAAAACATGGACTATAGTTAATAGTACAATTATAAAATGTGCTATCATCAATTGCAATATTCTACACAAATGCAAGTTGTTAATAATAGGCTAGTGTATTGAAATTCTGTATTTTATGCACAATTGTTCTGTAAACCCATATCTTCTCTAATAATGGGGGGAGGGGGGGAGAAGAAGTCCAATGAATTCCAAACAGATAATCTCAAAGAGAAAGATGTCCAGACACATAGAAGTAAAACTGTTGAGTCCCAAGGACATGAGAGGACATGAGGAGTCCTTGAAGCTATAAGAGAAAATCACTGTGTTGTGTTCAAGGTGTCCAGATATGATTACATGCTGATTTCACATCATCAATCATTGAGGCAAGAAGGCAGAGAGGCAAAATATTGCAATGCTGAAAGAAAACAATTGCCAACTGTATTAGTCAGCCAAAGGGGTGCTAAAGTGAAATACCAAAAATGGGTTGGTCTTTATAAAGGGTATTTATTTGAGGTAGAAGTCCACAGATACCAGGCCAGAATGCATTATGTTTCTTTTCTCATCACAGTCCATTGCCACGTGTTAGAGCAAGACAGCTGCCCACGTTTGCCAGGGTTCAGGCTTCTTGGGTTCCTCTCTTCCCGGGGCTGCATTTCTCTCCCGGCTTAGCTCCTGTTTCCTCCACAAGGCCAGCTGTAGACAATCAGGTGAACAGCTCGCTGCTCTTTTCCTGGGGCCTTCTTTCCAACGTCAAAACTGCTTCTCAAAAACTGCTTCTCAAAACTGTTCTTACCATGCCTTTTATATTTGATTCCCCACCCACCAAGGGGTGGGGCTCAACACCCTAATCATAACCTAATCATGCCCAGATTAACAGATCAGTTTACAAGCATGATCCAATTATATTTTTGGAATTCATAATTACATCAAATTGGCCAACGGTTACACCAACCAAGAGTTTTATATCTGGCATAATCTCATTTCAATAATGAGTGGGAAAGTAAGACATTCCCAGCTAAACTAAAGCTGAGGAAGTTCGTTACTATTAGACTTGCCAAACAAGCAATTCTAAAGGTAGATATTCAGAATTAAAGAAAATAGACAAACGACCAAAGTGGTATAAAGAAATAAAGGACTCTGGTAAAGGTAACCATATAGGTAATTAGGAGTACCACTAATATTATATTGTATTTCTTGGTATGTAACTCCACTTCTTACTTCTTATAGATCTCTAAAATGAAAAATGTATTAAAGTAATGTTAAATCTATGGTTGTGGATATAGAGTACATAGAGAAAATATTTGTAACAAGTACAACAAAGAGATGGAGGATGGAGCAGGAACAGTATATGTGTATAATGTTGTAGTTAGCTTGGCAAATCATATGTGATCGTTATGGATTTAACATGTTAGCCCCATGGTAACACAAAGAAAGTTTTTTAAAATTATATACAGAAAGAAATAAGGCAGGTCTCAAAATGATACAATAGAAAAATCAAATAAATATGAATGTAGGCATTAACAGAAGAACTGAGGGACTAAAAAAAGGTATAAGACTTTCAAACACCATGGGACAAAATGGCAGAAAAAAGTCCTGAATTATCAATATTTACTTTAAATGCAAATTGATTAAACTCTCCAGTCAAAAGGCAGAGATTAGCAGAGTGGATAAAAGAGCATGACCCAAATATATGCTGTTTACAGGAGAAACATTTTAATTCCAAGAGACAAGTAGGCTGAAATTGAATGAATGGGAAAAAACAACAACAACAAAGCATACAAATAAGAAACGAAAGAGAGCTGGGGTAGCTATAGTAATATTAGATTAAATAAACTTTAAGTAAAAAACTATTATGAGGAACAAAGAACTTCATCTGGGGTTATGGAAAAACTAATGGATGGTTATGATGGTAGCACACTATCACAAGTGTAATTAACACCACTGTATTATATATTTGAATGTGGTTAAAAGGGGGAAATTTTAGGCTATATATATGTTACTAGAATAAAAGTTGAAAAAAACAACAACATAGGAGTGTACAACACTAACAGTCACCCTGAAATAAACTATGGACTATAGTTAATAGTACAATTATAATAAAAGTCTTTCATCAATTGTAACAAAGGTACCACACTAATGAAGGTGTTAATAATTAGGGGCATATAAGGGAACTCTGTATTTTGTGCATGATTTCTCTGTATACCAAAACTTCCCTAATAAAAAAAATATCATAAGATAATATAAGGGCCAGAAGGATAGATTACTTGCATCAACCTTGGGCATGGAATCTATGTTAAAATCCCATGTATTGCTATCTATTGTCTTTTTTTCACCATTTGATTTAGCAGAGAAAAGCAGGTAATCTTAATATTACAAAGTATTTTTTGGAAAAATAAAACTATGGCTGCTGAGTGGAGAAATCATTTTACTGGAGATAAGAGGGGAAATAAGGAGGGCAGTTAAGAAACCATCATAATAGACAAGTCCACAGCTGATGGTAGGTTGGACTAAGGTGTGTAGCAGTGACACAAGAAAATTACAGTGCTCAGAAAAATTGTACTGTCCAATTTGTAATGTTTCAGAAGTTGGTGAGAAATTAAGCAAGCCAGGAGTTTTCACCCAATTTAAAAGATAATAGTAATTCCTTAAAGGTTTTTTTTTGTTTTGTTTTGTTTTTTTAATGGAAGTGGTGCTGTATTTCCTCTTCCTCCTCTTCTTCTGCTCCTCCTCCTCCTCTTCCTTTCTTACTCCTCTTCCCTCACCAACAACCTGTCACTCTCCCTCTTCCTTCCTTCACTCTGTCCCTCTCTTTCTCTTTCCAGTTCTCCTTTTTCTAACCATGACCAGGCAATGTTCTTTAAAAAAACTCTGTCTATTGCACAGTTAAAAAAAAAAAAGTCTGGTGTCAGAAAGCCTTACATGGTTTTGAATGCATCCAGTGACATGAAATTTCCCATCCATCTACTTATCTGTTTTATATTAAGGAAACTCTTAGCATTTGAAAAGTTTTCCTTACATTGAACTGAAAACTTTATTATAAAACCAACAAGTTATAAATCCTGGTTCTGCAATTTATGACATTAGTTCAAGCCTAGCCTCAAACTACATTAACTATTACATCTATA
>JAQZBX010077550.1:0-14256 GCA_029593785.1 Cabassous unicinctus
AGTCATTTGTAGGGAAGCCATAACTGAGCTCAACTCTGTCATTCTCAGGAGTACAAACTCTAAATTTGGGCCCACTGGCAAGGCACCAATCTCCTGAGCTATCTGCCTTGATTATAGAGTCTGGGTGTTTCCAGAGCCCTCAGGAGCCTTACAGTTTGAGTAGTATTCACTTTGGCAGTCTATGAGATCCTGCTGAGATGTACATAAGTCTTTCCTCTGTGATGACCTCCCAAACCACTATGAAGTCCCTTAGCTATAGAAACTCATTTGTCTTTACATTTCACCCCTTTTATTTCAGGTCTTTTTCCAGTTACATTACTAGTTGGTGCTTGGTAGTAATCCGATGGTGCCAGGGAGGCTCATCCTCAGAAGTCCTGCCCCATGCTTGGGGGAAGGTAATGCATTTATATGCTGAGCTTGGTTTAGAGAGAGGCCATATTTGAGCAACAAGGAGGCTCTCAGGAGACAACTCTTAGGCACCCCACAACACTAGGCTAATTTTCAATTTTAAGAGCAAAGGCTCACAAGCATAGTCATCAATATCAATGGACCATCCTTCTTTGCCAGTCATTGCCTCTGCCCTTGGGTGACTGTTAGTCCTCCATTAGAGAATGTGACACAGCTCTCCAGGATGGGAATTCAATATTCTCTTGGTTATTGTATGAATCCCCACTCATTGTGTCAATGCCCCATGAACATTTGAACACATTTATATACCTTTTACATATGTCCAGGTGAACTTCCTCCCATGTATCCCCTATCATTGACACCCCACTCCAATGATCTTTCCCTGCCCCAGTTGTAACACTGCTGTGATATAAAGCTTCTTCAAAAATGAAGAAGCCAAATACAATTAATAGGAAAATGAAATAATAATGGTAGGTTTAAATGTAAGAAATGAAATACATAAAAATTTAAAGAAAACTAAAAATAAAATATTAAAATTGGGATATTAAAAATAATTAAAAACATTAAAAAAAATTTTTGGACATTTTGCCTTTCATCACATTAATATCTGTTATCCTGTATGTACAGTGACATTTGATTCCATTTATTCCCCAGTGAAAAGTAAGACACTGGGGAATAACTGCATGTTTTATAAGCTGTTCAATGATGAATGCAAGATGCAATCTCAGAAATATTTTTTTATATTAGTACCTCTGTATGCACATATATATTATTTTGAAATTGTATGTAAATTGTTGGTATTTTGACCATCATTTAAATATACCTTAACATGTGAACAATACTTGCATTTACCATCTCTGAAATTACTTCTACCAATTTAATTGACATTTCTGAGAACATCCTGGCAAACTAATAATCCTCTCCCCCATCTTGTAGATCCTCATATCCTAGGGGTAAGGAGGAGGAAGCAGGAAATTCTAGTACTACGTTAGGTACAGCATCAAAGTACCTCCCTTCATTCAGTCCCTGTCATATGACATCAAGTTCAAGGTCCCTGCAGTTAGATTAATATCCTTATAAATTATAATCCACTTATGTACAATGCCATCATTGTATCACAAACACTGGTTTTAATAGATATATCAGATAAAATAGACCAAAAATGAATTATTTTAATGCAGAGAATATTCTTTTATTTTTTTTAAAGATTTATTTATTTATTTATTTATCCCCCCCTTGCCGGTTGAGTTTGCCGTGTCCATTTGCTGTGTGTTTTTTCTGTGTCTGCTTATCTGCACCTTGCTGTGAGGTCTTGCTGCATCAGCCCACCGTGCTGCACGAGCTGGCCTGCCCTCACAAGGAAGCCCCAGGAAGTGAACCCGGGGCCTCCCATATGGTAAACGGGAGCTTTATCGATTGAGCCACACCCGCTTCCTGAGAATATTCCTGATATGATTCAACTTTAACCAATAAATTCTCTTTGATTTTACATATATCAATCATTTACCACTATATTCTTTTCACCTAAAATTATCAAAACTTATATAATTATAATATTAAGCACTAGGTTATAGATTTATGTGAGGCAGATAAGGTTAGCATAAAGAACTTGTCACACCCCTAATTATCTCTGCACAACCACAAGCTTCTGAAGGCAGAGATTACCTGACTGAACTCATGAGGACATAGAGCTATTAAGATGTGTGCTTGCACCTCATGTTCCAGCACATTCTGGGAAGCAAAGCATGATTCCAACTGCCTCCACTCTGCTGTACATATCTGCATGTGAAAAAGCTTTCTCATTTGCAACTTGTGGCTAAGGAATGAGTGTTCCTGTTCCCAATTGTGCAGGCCCAGGAGCACCTATGGGTTCCAGACCAGATGCAAGCACATTCTTCCTGATCACAACTATTACCTGAAGCCTACCTGGCTCATTACCAGTTGTTATCTGTGATCTAAGCTTCCAAAGGAGAAGCTGGAACAAGAGCAAATGGACAGTGTTGTAACTACCATTCAAGTCACCCCTTTCCCCTCTCTTAGTGGAACAATTGACCTATCATGTGTTACTGCCCACTCCCTGTGTTAGAGTATCTTTTTCCCAGTTGTTTTGCCCAAGGTACATTAATTTTTCACCAGTGTCTTCAACTGCCTATTTCAAAGTCCTTCATCTCCATGTTAAGGCTTTCACTCCTCACTGAAGATAGGGGAGGTGGTTCTGGACATACTTCCCATTATGGCCTCTGTTTCCTCCCTCTATCTATTGAATCCCAAAAGAACCTATAAAATAGAACAAGAACCATCAAATTATATGTTTTAAGTGTTTGAACTTTATGATATATTATTTACCTCTTAATAAATCTAATTTGTAAAAAAAGAAGACTAATTGTTCCCTGGGGAGGAAGGGATGAATGTGAGACAGAAATTATAGAGTAATGAAAGAAAACTTTTGGGACTTCATTATTGAAGTGGTGATGGTTGTTACACATGTGTACATATATGTAAATGCTTACCAAATGTTACACTTAAATATGTGATGATTAACAAATTTCAATTATGCTTAAATAATGCTGATAAAAATAAACAAATGAATAGAGGATTATGATGGAGAGATAGATAAATCATGACCTGTGAAATCCCAGAGAGTACTTTAAATGTATCTGGTGAACACTGGTCCTATCTACATTCTTTAGGTAGACACTAAGAAAACAGCAACAACACACAATGGTCTCATTACACAAATAGGGATGATACAAACCTATCTAGGCATGGCCCACTTTACATTTGAGTTGGCTCAGAGAAGCCCTCAAGTCTAGTGGTGAGGAACACAGGCCAGACACTGGGGCTCACTATCAACAGACATGGGCATGTTGTCCAACCATTCTAAATTTTTCTTTGAAATTTTACAGCTGTACAATGGAGGTAGCAACGATATCATTGCAAAGTTTCTGTAAAAGTGTATAAATTAAATAACATCAAGAGTTCAAAGTGTTTAGCCTGGCACAATCAATAATAAAAATATTGTCTCAAATGTTGTCATTAACACCCATCTACCCAAGTACACTCATACCTGCTCTGGGGCACTTCCATTTTCCAAGGCTTTACCCTGAGAGCTAATAATATAGTAGGAGGACTATTAGATAGTTTCCTTCCCTTTGCTGATATAAACCAGACCTGCCTGATACTGTAGCTCTGGGAAAGGAGCCCCAGCCCAGGGATTCCCAGGTGTCCAATTCATTGATCAGGAATGAACACAGATGAATCAAAAAGTCATTAGTTTTGAGCTCAGTTTTCTCTTCATTATTTTAAAAGATCATTTTATGGGTAACAAGAGACATAGAGTATCTGAGTTGATATGATTGAAAGAAACAGTGGCTATGTGTTGCCATTTTCCTGGCCAGGATGTCTTTGCTTGCTGGTGTTCACTTGATGGAGTCTGAGTGAGATTTTTTTACAGAAAAGGATGTATCTGGCATTCTCCTTGGAAACTTCTGGATTTTCTTCCAGCAGCTACAACATGAAATGGGTCCCACAGTCTCCTGGAATGGGCTAGAGTGTTTCTCAAACATTAGAAATGCTTCCATTGCCCCACACAGTGAGTTCACCACCCCCAGATGGTTGCCATGAACACTCTGTGTCATCAGATGGTCAGAGCTGAGATGAAGTTGTGAATTGTTGAAGGAGACACTGTGAGGGGAGGCAGGGGGAGCCCAGACTTAATCCTAACTTGCAGGGGTCTGGAGGTGGTCAGGATGCAGGCTTAGTCAGCACCCACTGAGCATGGTTCCCACACCCAGGAACGGGAAGAGGGAGCTTAAGTGCTGGCTCCCCTTTGATCTGGGGATTCCACTAAATCTAATTTTTTCCTCCTGGGAACCTCTCTAGATTTAAGATTGTGTGCTTTTCACTGAGGTGTCTGAAATAGGAAGGTTTCATTGTATTCTGAGGGGACATTCTCACACATACACTTTCCTTATAGAGGCAGAAATGCCTCTGCCAGTGGCCTCCAGGATCAGATACCTGAAGCAGTTCAGGGGAGCTTGATGAGTCTTTTCCAATGAGACTCAGGAAGAGACCTCAATAGGATTCTCCATGCAGGACAATCTTTGTAATTCAGGTTAGAGCAAAGAGTGAGGCTATGCCAGTGTCCGTATCTTTAAACCATAGTGGTTTTCACATCTAATTCTCACAAAAAAAGTGTGCATATCAGACTCAGAACTGGTCTGGTTGTCTCTTTTATTCCATAATCTATTTTATTCTTCCCTGCTATGCCAAGGGTCCTGGGGTGTATTTGAGCCAAAATTTCATAGCAAATGAATCAGTTGTCTCTCAGAAACTGTTCTGTCTTAATATTGCTCCAAAACTTGGTCCTTGGCTCATTGTAGTCCTCTGGTCTCCTTACTTTCATGCAAACATGGGGATGATTTCAGAGAACAAAATCTGGGCCCTTGCTGCTTAATGTCTCTCCATGTAGAGGAATGGGAGTTGCATTCTCAGGGCCAGTATTGCTTTTAATACAAGAAAACATGGAGATATAACTATATCTATATCTATATCTATATCTATATCTATATCTATAATCTATCTATCTATATTTATCTATCTATCTATATAGATAGATAGATAGATATCTATATATATATATAATTTTTCATGACATAGAATTAAACATGTGGCTGCAAGCAACTTAAATTGATCATATTCAACCCAACTGCATTATTCCTTGAGGGTGTGTTATGTTCTGTGGCTTACAGATGTCTTTATCATTAAGAATTGTTAAATGTAAGTAATGACAATTGCTCCCTTGGACTAGGGTAAGATAGTCCTTTCCCCACACTATCTCCTGCTTCCCCATCACAATAGCAGAGATTTACCTAACTGCTCAGTGTGGGGAGACATGGGTCCTGTAAACCTTGGAATCTGCAGAGAACACCAGCTGTGGATAAATAGTGTCAGGTTGTTCTTCATGTTGGGAGACCTGGAGCTGCCCCTGCCATTGAGTGCTGCTTAAATCTAAAGAAGAGATCAAAATTAGGAACCTCATAAGGCTGTCACACCTTAGCTCTTTCTGCAACACAAAATCCTAGGACATTGAAGTTGTGATTTAATCTTCATCTTCCTTACACCTGGTATATAGTGGATAAAGTATCCTCATTGTAGTTAGTTCTACACCTACTTTGGAATTGTGGCATCTCTATTCTGTTTTTAGCATCATTTTTTATTCAGAAATTATTATTGCTATCAATGTTGCAAGTTACTCAATTAACAACTAAAACAATAGGTAAGCTTTGGTCAGTGATTACATCCTTGCCCACATTTTTATTCATTCCTCCATCTTGAGGGATTTGGGACAATGTTTCCTCTAACTGTTTAAGGCTGGAAGGGGAGAAAGATATTATGGGCCAGGGATAGGGTATCAATTTATTTGGAGTAGAAAATACCCTTTGTTTTGGGTTTGGGGCAGGTCCATCCTCATTCTTTTATTAATTATCCAAGGCTGATTTGAAAAACTGAGAGTAGGACTTCATCAGATATCTGCTAGGTTTCTTTTTACTCCCTGAGAGCTATACTTAACAGATAATTGAAAATTATAGCTCCAGATAAAAGGAGTAGAAGAATCATGGCTAATGAATTTATAAATGAGTATAATTATGTTATATTGGGAAACAGATTTACATATATTCCTAGATAGGGTTCACTGAGGAGGAGTTGAGTTCATAAGGCCATGTGGCTTGCCTATGTTTTCCAGACATCCCCATGGCCCTCAGGAGCACATTTCTCAGAGTCTTTGTTTACTGTGGTTGTTTTAATGTCTGTCTGCAGGAGAGCTGTGTGATGTGCAACTGCGGAGTCCAGAAACCATGTGGTAAAGCCCAGAGGGCCTCAGCACTTCTCCTGTTAAGCCTCTGGATTCTATTTTGCTGACTATTACATGCACAGAGTCCACCGCGGTACAGGAGAGGGACTGGAGTGGGTCTCAGTTGTTAGTAATAGTGGTTGTACCACATGCTATGTGGTCTCTGTAAAGGGCAAATTCACAACATCAGGGACAATACCAAATACCAACTGTAACTGTACACAAACAACCTGCTGTCTGAAGACATGATCCTTTGTTACTGTATGAAACACAGAGTGGGGGAAGGCAATGTTAACCGAGACATAAACATATTCTGTGAGGCAGCTTGGAGGGGATGCTCAGGACACACAGAACACAAGGAGCATCTGGAGGCCCAGGATAAGAGAGGTTTTTAAGTGCTCATGTCCTGTCATGGTCTGGGGCTTCCTCTCCAGCTGTTTCTGCAGGGGCCGTGTCTAAATTGATAATCTGTTACTTATCACTGAGGTCATGAATTCAAGAAATTGTTGCAATAGAATGAAGCACAATCACTTACAAAATCAGTCACCTCTCCCTTATAAAGACAGAAAGGAACCTGCCAATGTTTGGCAGATTCAGAATTCTGAGTGGCTCAAGGCATCCTGTGAATCTTTCACAGTGAGACTGAAGGCAGGGAACCCAATAAGTTTACCCATAAAGACACTCTCTGTGATTAACATGAGAAACTAGGGAAAGGTTATTCCAGGACTTCTAGATTGTAATGGATTTCAAATTTCACTCTTACAAAAAAAAGCATGCACATCAGATTCATTGATCCATTTGTATATTTGTCTGATAATCCAATTTTTCCCTAATCTGTCTTGTCACATTTCCCTTTGCTCTTTTTGGTCCTTGTCAATGAATGTTGTGATTCCTGTGGTCTAAATCCCAAGGCTCAGGCCCATTTTCTGGAGCTCTGGCTGTGGCTCAGGCTGTGGCTAGTACAGGTACCTGTAGAAGGCTGAGGGGAAGGGCTTCCTCACTCACCATTGCCTGGGATCCTCTCCTCTGTCCTCTGTGTGTAGGATTATGTGAGAAATGCAAATTTCCAATTCTATCTAGGCAGAGAGTAGTTATTTGGTCAAAATGGGATATAAATATACTATTTACATCTTATGATGCTCAAACTCTCATGTGTCACCTGTGACTTTGCAGAGAGCAGTGGATGGGCCTCTGGTGTGCAGTGAGTTCTGAGGATTGGACCAAGTTTTCTGTGATGCATTCTTGTTCCACCCAATGACTAAAATGCATGAGAAGCAGAATAATAGCTGCATAAAGTGAATACTCCCAGATGGTTGTTTACCTAAGAATTCTGGGTTTCTTTCCCTACCCTCTCCATGACTATTCTCACTCATTTATTTTGCCTCCATACACACTAAAGGGAAAAATAATTCCCTTTGTTCCTCATGCACAGCACTGTCAGGAAAAAGCAATTTTCACTTCTTGTATAATGATTCATGTCCATATCACATGTGTTTTCAAAATATTTCTTCCAAACTCAATGTGTTTAATCCTGGGGATTCTGGTGGAAAATTTGGGAATTGACTTGCTCATTAAGAGATTTCTGCTCTTGTATAAAAGCTGTATCTACTTGGAGACAAGTATATATGTGCTCATTTCAGGTAGGAAATCCTGGATTAGCTGTTGGAGAACTACTGCTCTCTTCTATGGGGATGTAGATGTGATGCCATCAGGATTGGATGGTCAAGGGAGATAGAATCATGTTGCTAATCATCTCTTAGTCGGGACAGGATAGGAAACATTGAGGGACACATTTAACTATTACTCCTTGTTTTTATTTTGTTTGTTTTGTTTTTAGGTAGCTTTTTAATCTTTTATTTATTTCAAAGTATTTACAATACAAAAATGCTTTCTCATTTATACTGAATCCCACAAAATTATTTCCTTTCTTGGTCTTAATGAGGAGTCATAAAAAAGCCTCATTGTACAGATGCTGTGGGCAATCTGAGATGAGTGTCACAGAGGGGTCCCTTAGCAGGTGGAGTGGACAATTTGTCAACTCATGCAGGTGTCCTGCTCTGGGGGAGAAAATGGGACTGAACTGAAATTGTTGAATGAATTTTCAAAGGCAGGTGGATCAGAGTCTGTTTTCCACAAAGTATTGTTTGTGCCTGATATGATCTTGTAGCATTTGCATTAAAGTGGACAGCTACAGAAATTATCCTGGAGGTGTCCCATGTGTTTTTGGTTTTTTATTTTTAATGAAAAAAAAGTGTTTTTCCATGAACCAGCCATTGTTCCAAGTGGAGTACTTAGAGGTAGAATCATCCACCTTTTTGGGCCTGTTAAAGGAACACTCAAGTGAGCAGAAAAGTGCAGCTGTCATACCTACATGGATGAATAACACAAATATAATGTGGTTCTACCAGTTTATCATGGGAAAATGGAACCATAAGCAGGGCAACACAAGTAAACAGTGAATTACTTCTGGGTATAATACAAAATTAAAAATTCAAATTGAAATTTAATAGCACCCTTATTTTCTAAATATATCTGTCCAAGGATAATGGGAAAATATATTCATCTTTATGTATAATATCATCTATTTTAATACATATTATTAATTCAGTCAAAGGTTTATAGCTACACATGTAGAAGTACAAAGTTCCCATATACAATTCCCACAAATGATTATTAACAATATGCATTACTGTGTTACTTTTGTAGCAATTGATGAAACAATATTATTATAATTAAACTATCCAGTATAGCCCATAGTTTACATTAGGGTTCATTGTTTATGTTTTACATATCTATGTTTTTAAAAATTTGTATTTTGGTAACATATGTACCAATATTTTTCAATGACTTCTTGGCTATTTTATATTTACTGAAACATACAGGTCTTTTACTCAATAAGTTCATTAGGCTGCAACTGAAAGGTTGTTGAAAGGTGCAAGCAACTGATTATATTACTCAAATATATAATATCAAAATGTTTTTGAGCTGTGCATAGGCAGGAATCAATAATTACAATAAGTTTGATAATGTGTGGAATTACAGTGTTATGGTTATAACAAACTTCCATGACTTGCCATTAATTCTTCTAATTTTAATAGCAGACCAAACAGGTCTGTTGATTGGAGAATCACTAGGGATAACCATCATTTCTGTATGTCTTTTATAGCAGGTTTCAATTCTTGATGTGCCATTTTAGTATATATTGGGCTGCATTAAATATTTTAACTAGGGTATTATCCATGGGCTTCATTTTGTCAAACACATTTGCAATGCCATAAGTAATGTAATGTTAATTTATAAATCATTGGTTCAGAATATCTATGTTATTATGGAATATTTCAGGGAAATGTGTGCTATAACCATTGGGAATTTATGCAAGGCAATAGTTCCCAAGAGAATGTGAAGCATACCTTTTTTGCACTTCATTTCATATTTGGAAATTATCCTAAGATTATAAGTGGCAATGTCTTAGATTGCCATGCTGGTATTACAAACACCACACACTGGTTTGCTTAACAACAGGAATGAATTTGGACACATATTTCAGAGGGTAGAAATTCAAAACTGAGGCACAAGCAAGAGCATGTTTTCTTCCCAAAATTTCCAACATTATGTTGCTGATTGCCCAATCCTTGGAGTTCATTGATTTGTATCTCTATTGTACATTATATTACAATCTCTTCATTTTCACTCAATTCCAAATTCTCACTCCTCCTATTGAGTAAAAATTTCTCCTCTTAATAAGTTCTTCATTCATATAGACTAATGCCAACACTCCTTCAGTTTGCCCACAAAAGGATCTTAGAATATCTTATTCAAATATGATTTTACATCTTAACTGATGATATATCTTCAAAAGGTTCATTTACAAGTGGGTTCACACCCACAGGAACACAAATTAAGATAGATTATGATATATCTTTTGTGGATACACAAAGAAATTTACAAATGTCTGCCCTCTGAAACCCATAGACATTTTCTACTCACAAGAAAAATACATTTATTCCATCCAAATTTCCTAAAAGCCTTAATTCAATTCAGTACGTACTCTGCCTCATCAAAATCAGCTATGAATTTGGCCCATCCTTGGGAAAATTCCTCTCCATCTATGGACCTGTGAAACCTAGAATATAATTTATCCATTTCCATAATATGATGGCAAGAGTGGCATATGATATGTATTACCACTCTAGAATAGTCATTGGAAAGGAAATTGTGCTTACAGAACCCAGGCAAGTATGAAACTCATCAGGGCAATCTCCATTAAATTTCAATGTCTGAGGGTAAACCTTTGATGTGTTCTTTGTCCTCTTGCCTATGGAATGACACCCCACAAATCCCAAGGACTTCTGCAGTGGCCATACTCTCTCTGAATGATAAGGCCTAGTTCTAAATCTCTTTTAACAGTGAGGTGGGGGCACCCTCCAAGCACCCATCTGTCTTGCCCCAAGGAGATATCTGCAGTTGAGTCTGTCCTTTCTGTCCTTTCCATCTCTGTCCATCTCCACCCAGGCTGGCAGTGTTTCTGCTTATACAAAAATTTCAAAATCCTTGTTGATTTACCATTTGGTTTGAGTGGGCTCAAGCTATACAGGACAAAATAATTATCCACAGATCCTTCCTAGACAAATATATTTACAAGTCTAACTTCCTCAGAAATGGTTGATCCCCTTAGAAAAGATTGATTCTGCTAAACACTTTAGAGCTATGAATCTCAGAAATCTTATCCAGGAATCTTGGAGGGGGGTGACAGAGAGTTAAAATACATATGGTGCAGCCAAAATGAATGAGTGTGGGTCCTGTTTCATAGTATTAGAGGAAATATACAGAGAGTATCCCAGAAGCCTGAACTCAGAGAAAACCACACTGAAGAGTAAGAAGCAGAAAGTCAGAGGAAGCCTGAAGAACAGAAATAAGGGGAGTGAGATATCCAAGTGACAGCCAAGGAACCCCAAGGGTTTTACCAAGCAAGCACAGATATTCTAAAGAATTAGGAGAGAAAGCATTGCCTTGTCAATGCCTTAAGTTTGGATTTCCAGCTTTCCTAAACATTCTTGTTTATCCAAACACTTTGTTTGGTATGTTATAGCATCCTGGCAAAATAAGACAGTGGAAAGGACTAGCAAGCTTTGGGCTTCTCCCAGACAATGACTGACTACTGAGGGAAAACTAAAGCAGGCCCTTCATAATAGGCACTGGAATCACTGACAGGCAACTTTGGCTCCATGATTTCCTGATGGCCTGACAGAACAACCTATAGACTGCACCAGCAGTTGAGGAAAACTCAACTTCTGTGCCCTATTCTCAAAGAAGACAATTTAGACAGGCTAAGAATTTTCCAAAATTTTAATTGTTGGTGCTTTCAAGTTTAAGATTTCAGGTTTCAGTTTATCTATTATTCTCATATTTGTACTATAAGCTGCAAGGAGAAACTAGGCTGAAAATTCCACACTTGCTTTGTAAATATCCCCAGCTACATACCAAAGCTCATTGGTTATCATTTCTGGACTCCGTTGAAAATCAGAACTCACTTCAACCAAGTGTTCTACCTCTATATAACACGGATCACCTTTCTTCCAGTTTCCAATAACAAATTAATTATTTCCTTCTAAAGCTTAATTATAAGTACCTTTAGATTCCATATTTTTACCAACATTCTATCTATAATGGATTATGCATTTACTAAGGTGGTAGAAACTTTCTCTCTTTTCTGACATAATCCTGAGATCTCCCATGTGTTGGCAGTCAGGAAATGGGTCCGTGAAAATGGTGCTGTGGATGAGAAAGAAAGAAACAAAGAGAAGAAAAAACTGGGAACAGGGGACTCTCCATCCATCCGTGGAGAGAAGAGCCCAGCCACATCAGAAAGTGTGGCTTTTATTTTGGCTTTAGAACAAAGAAAATATATATGTGCATATGCAAAGGCAATGGATTCTTGACCCTTTACATTTTACCAAAATCAGCAAGTCTTAAAGGCTAATGGCTCAGTTCCTCCTTACATTCCTGCAATTCACAAACATTGTAAATCTTATAAGCTCAGGATGTTTCCCCACCCAGCTCCTATCAGCATGAGACTGGAGGGCTTGTCTCCTACATTCCAAGGCAACCTGATTTCTGTCAGTAGTCATGGCCATTAATTGAAATGCCATCATTTCCCCTTTTTTTATTAATTTTTTTTTCAGTGAAACTCATAGGAACCATTATATAAGCTGATACAAGGTGACCTCCTGTTACACTTGTCTTCTTCCATAGGCTCTTGTGACTGTGCCTGTCTTAGGCTGCCCTCATCTGAGAATTTTACCTGTCATTGATTACCAGTCAAGCTTTTGAGCTCTTACATGGAAGGTAATTTCATTAATATTTATACTTCTTCAGGTTCCATAAGTGAATATTTTTGTGCAGATAATTAGTATTAAGATCAAGGGATTATTAGTAGAATCTTTCTACTAAACAATGCAAAATTAGTTTTCCATGGCCAAGTTTCTTAACATAAATGCATTTATTTGATCTAATTCTTCATTTTTTCTATGAATGTATGTAGACATGCTCAATGCCTTCTTTTGCAATTCTAAAATATAGCCAATCAAATGATTTTTCACTTCCAAAGGAGTAATACAAAAAGAACTTTCATTCCAATCACATTTAAGATTTCTTAACAGGTTTAAATTATAAATTTGATTACCCAAATGTATAATGGTTGTTTCAAGATCATTCACATGATTATTCAGTTCCATATCAATGTGAGACTGTCTATGCCACATCTCACTTGCATTTTTATGCCAGTCCTTAACATATTGTTGAGTCTGGACTCCCTGATGCAGGGCTGTGCCGGCAACAGCTGCAGCATTTATGATGACAATCAGTCCCAAAATTCCTGCTATTAGAGTCCAATCAGTCTTTTAGTTCTTCTTAAATAATGGTCGAGGAATTGCCACAGCAAATGCAATTCTGGAGACTGCTACCAATGCCTGGTCATCCAAAATGGTAACCATAGTCCTTTTCTTCTTCTTGCTATAAAAAAGAGTTTGATTTTCCTGCAAATATGAATTCTTAAGACCTGTAAATAAGGAGCAATTGGAGCAACTAATATTCCTTTCACCAAAATTTACTTTTCCAATGATAAAAACTATAGGATCTCATACACACATGGTAAGAAATTAAGTTGATTTTCTTTTTAAAATAGTAATATTAGTTTTACTGCCTTGCCATTAAAAAGTTGGACCAGTTCCCAAAAATAATTTCCACAAATAAATTTGATTTTTGTTAAGTTTAGTGTCCCCTGGTTGTGGGATATATCTTCCTTGATTTTTCCAATTAATTGAACTGTTAGTAAAGGCTGTATTGCCAAAATTCCAGAAATAAGGATTACTGTCATTAGTAATTATGGTTGAATTATTAATGAACCAGGATATGGTTGTGTTTTTAATAGGCTTTGGTATTTCTATAAGGGCCCAATCCTTTACAAATCCATAGTAATCATTAAAAAACACTACCTCTATAAGCCCATGACAAATATGCCATTTGTCATTAAGTAGTCAGTTGTGAGAGGGACATGTAAGAATGACCATATTTTCTGGTTTATATGGTAATTAAGGGAAAATGAGAACATAAATTTGGGTTTGATTTTTCATTGTTAAAACTACACTGTGATTTTTAGGTTGCATGCATACAGAACCATATCCAATACAAATAGGGCAGTCTATAAAAAGTAAAGTTGAATTTTCTATAAGTTTCCCTTCTTCTTTTGGCTTTAAGGGTTGTCATATATCTATAGGTCCTGGAAAATGGTGAGATCGATTAAGATAAATTGGGTAAGACTCATTGTTCCAAGTTAACAGCTCTAAAAGAGGTGGGTTGGTAATGTATGCCCAATAAGTGTAATTATGATGTGGTATCTTATCTTGACCTAATACTTTACCTATAATTAATCCAATGTAAAACAACCATGCCCATAGTTTAAGTCTTGGCAGCACCTTCAACTCAAGGCTTGATTC
>JAQZBX010077551.1:0-14261 GCA_029593785.1 Cabassous unicinctus
TCACAGTAAGTCATTCCACCGTCTCAGCTGAAGACCCCAGAGCTCCTTGTCTCCTGTGCATGGCCTGTGAGCATCAGGGGAACTCGTAAGCACGAGGAAAGTCTCGCTCGTGACAGTCTGCCCACACCAAATGACAGTCAACGGAATGAACTCGTGCTGCGTCAACCTAAAAGAAATAGAAAGCCCTGGTCCACAAGAAACACAACAGAGCTCTGCACGCCACTCTCCTCTCTGCTTGAGGAAAGCTAGCTCTGTGGTTTTCAGAACTTGGGGGACCAGGCACCCCTTAGGAAACTTTTCTTTGGCTGTGGCCTGGGACATAAGTTCTCCGTTGAGTCGTCTTGATTTGAGGAAAGTGAAGTTTCCTTTTGTAGCATGTCCCTGGAAGGATGCCATAGGGCTCTTTCTCTTTTTTGTGGTACCTGTCCGGTGGTCATGAGTGCTTTTCGGTTCCCTTTCTCACGGGGCCTGGCAGGACTTCCAGTCGGGCAGCTGGTACATGGGCAGGTGTAGGCAGGAGGAGCCCTGTGGAGGCCTGCTTCTCCTCACACCTCTCCCATTGTGCAGGTGTTCCCTGAGCAGGGGGCATGGGCCAGCCTGAGTTTGTTAGCTTAGGCTGGTTTATATCTGGATTTCTGTTTCCTCATCCATCCCTAGGCTGGGAGGGGTGTGCTGGGATCAGGGAACAGGTCCACACACAGCTTAGCAGAGCCCTGGGTCGTTTACACATGCGAGAAGCACGTGTGGCTTTAAGACGTGCTGGTCGACTTTCTGCGGGGATGGAAACCTCCTGCCTCTCTGTGCAGTAGGGCTAACCAAGGGTGGCTTTTGAGGATGTGAAATGTGGCTCGTGTGGCTGAGGAAAGGAATGTTGGGGTTTATTTAATTTTAACTAATTTACATTTAATAGCCAGACAGGCCCAGTGACCACATGTTGGAAAGCACATCCTTAGATGATTGGCTTCCCAACTCTTGACCCCTCAGTTGAGAAGTTTTGCCTACTCAGTGTGTGCAGATTTATTTACGTATAGCTTGTACATGCAAGCCCTGCTAGTGAGCAGAATGGGCAGGTCACAAGTACAAACTCAAACCCCACTGTGTGGGTTGAATCTTAGCTCTGCCACTCAGCAGCTGTGCAGCCTCTTGGTGCCGCCTCTCCACAGTGGAGTGAAGGGCTTGTGGGCTGGAGAGGCACTAAGCTGTGCCTCGCTCAGAAGTACGTGCGGATTATCTTACTTATGTTAGGCACGTCGTAGACTGCACGAGGGGTAGAAAGTTACTAGAGGAAATGAGTGTAGAGTGCTGATGTTTTCTCTCTGTGCACTCATTGGTCATCTTGTGCATCCCCTTGGGGTACATGCACCCCACTTTGGAGAGCACTGCTCTAGGTAAGTGTGAAGTAAATTTGAAACACAGCCCTGCAGTCCTCTATTTAGAACCTTTTTTACAAGGTAGATTCTTCAAGGGTGAAATGATGGACTTAGAGCCTTAAAAAAAAACAGGATCTGAAATGCTGCTGGCATCTTGTTGGCTGCGGGCTCTCAGAGGCCAGTTAGGGTGCTTAGGCAAGAAGGGTGCTGCTGTGGGGTGGGAGGACGCACAGGCTGGGGGCTTGGTGTGGGCGGGTGCACCGTGGAGGCCCTCAGCGATTGTCTAAATCCCATGCAATTTGACTCTATAAAGATCTGTGTATGGGCTCACAAACAACTGCCGACTTTTCGTGTACGCTGTGCTATGTGGCCATAGGGAAACGTGGGATTTGGGTACTTGAATGAGAATCTGGCCAGTCATGTCTATGGAGGTTCTTGTATGAGGATTTTAGTTTTGACTTATGCAAAGATTAACAGCCAAGGTTTCAATATGACTATTGGAAAAATGTCTCTCTTCCCTTTTTATAAGATACAAAGTAAAATGATACAGAAATTCTTGTAGGTAACAAAGTTATGCTAACTGGTTTGCTTAGAGTCGCCTTGTAGAAAATAGGAAGTAAAACAACTTCATCAGCTCACAAAAAATCTTATCTGGCGACAGGCTGACCAGAAACAGGGTGCCATTTGGGGCCTAGTTGGGTCCAACATGCATAGGGACCCGGGGCTGTTCCCCCCCAGCCTCACTTTGAGGGATTGCCCGTTACTTGGGCTCATCAGCAAAGGGCCCCATGGCGGCAGCACGCAGGCCTGCGTGAGGGGGCTGGTCACGGGGCATGTGTCGTCAGGTCGCTGTCGGGGTTTATGAGCCTGAAAACGCTTTTCTGTCTTTCAGTTCGAAGAAGGAGAGGAAGGAGAAGAGGAGGTAAGAACAGCTCATGTGTAACACCACCTTTTCCCTAAAGGTGGGCTTTCCTCGGCTTTCTCTGCTCAAGGGGACAGAGGTAATGGAATCTTCAACAAGACCAGCTTCAATTGGTTGAGCATGAAGCTGCTTTTTATCCCTATTGAAGAACTGAGTAAAAATAGAGCAAGTGTTGCTGTTGCAAGTGTCTATAATCTTGAACCCTGCGATTGCCTAGAAAAAATGCATTTATTTCAAGGTTACTTGTGAGAACAGAAGCATAACCAGAAGTAATTTCAAATGTCTAGGCAAGGTGGTTCAGTCAGTTACAGGTAGCAGTGATCACCGCATTGCTTTAACTTGTAGTGAATCATGAGCTCCACAGTAATTTGAGTCCTGTCGGTCTGTTTACCAGCTTATCACTCCTTTTAATACAGGAATTAGAAGGTGATGAGGAGGGAGAAGAGGAGGAAGATGCTGAAGTTAACCCCAAGGTCAGTTATTTTGCGGTCACCTAAACATACTCCCCACTTGGACCCATTGGTATTAAGAATATATTTGTTATTCTCTAACTAGAAAACTTAAAAGGTATCAGAAAAATGCTTGAATGAGGAAATAATCATACACCATCTGTGTGATTTCACTGAGTGTTTAATACAAATATTCAGTAAAATGCTTCCCAACTCTTGCTGTATTTCATTTACAAAAACTCATTCAATAGAGCAACATTATTTTTTGGATCTTTAATTGTTTTAAGGTATGATTTAACTGACTACTGAACCAACTTTTTGGCTTATTAGGTTTTGTTTGTGGAAAAGGTGCAAAGGGACTTCTGGGGGAATAAAGGGTTATTTTTACATGGATAGAATATGGAATTGTGTGTCATTTTACTTTTATACTTGGGCTGAGAAAACTCAGTTTAAACTAGGTAGTTTTATTAAAGAAAACCAAGATTTTTTTTTTAATATGTGGGCAACCCATTAATTTTACCTGTAGATCTGGATTTTTGTTTATGTTATCAAATTAGCTTAAATCTAGGTTATTTGCCATTTGAAATTTATTTAAAAATCCAGAATTGCTTTTTAATGTCATCCTAAAGCTGTAGTGAGAATTTACTCTTATTTTCTAGCTTGAAATTAAATTTGTAATGCACCTGGCGTCTTAGAATTAAATATGTTATGGGCTGTCAGACTGCTGACATTAGCTGGCTCTTTTCGTAATGTGTATGTTTATTTAACTGATGCTTGTGTGTTTGTTTTTGCCTGTTTTTTACCTTAAGAAGTATGCGCACCAAGCTGTCCATGTCCTCACCTGGTTCTGTAACCACTCTGTTAGCACCATCTGTTTCCATAGTGCATGCTCACGCTGCTCCCCCCAAGAAGAAAGGGGAAGGGCCAGCTAGGATAATACTCTTTAAAAATATGCCAAATACACACCTCTCTGGGGAAAGGCCTGTGGAAACGTTCACCTTTAAAAGGTGAGCTCTCAGTCAACTGGCCACTCCCTATTGGAAACGGACGTGATGGTGGTCAGGGGTTGACGGAAGAAACAGGAAGCCTGGGTCCCTGCCCTTGGGTGCATCAGAGCCTGGGGGCAGAGAGGACAGAGGTCTGTCAGTTAACCGTGATGGGGGTGAGGTCCCCTTACACTGCTGACCTTGTCTGCTCTGGGGGCCAGGTGTGTTTTCTGTCGTGCGGGGCCTGAATGAGCACACTCCCTGTTCTGATTATAAAGCCCTGAGCCTGGTGTGCAGTGCCCACTGCCCTAGCCTTACCTGCACCAGCGGAGCCTCTGTCTGGTTGCTCCTGCTGGCACCTGCAGGGCTGCGTTCTTCGGCTGCTGCTGCTTTTTTCCCATCGTCTGTTCTGCGCCTCTTTGTTGCCTTGCCAAATCTTCTGTCTCCTCTCCTGCCTCAGTTTTCTGAAAGAGCTTTCTCACCAAGTGATTACAAATCACTTGACGTAAAGTCGTGAATTCTAAATACTTGCACCTCCTGAAGCCTTCGGTGTATTTTGTTTGGGAGTAGGTGAGAACTGGCTTGTGGAGTTCTAGAATGGACCCGCTGCCTCAGTCAGTCCTGTGCTGTTTAAAAGGGTCCGAATCTTGTGTGCTCGCAGGTCATGAGGTCATATTTCTGTGCCTTCAGGTGCATCTTTTCAAAGTGGTTTGTAACATAGGAGTCTGAACTAGCAAAAGAAAATAAGGAAGGGAGGAATGTTCTGACAGGCATAGGCATAGTGGAGTTCGTGCTCTTGCCACTTGTGAAGCTGTAGATGTGGTGGTTTGAAGCTGCTCCTTTCAAGGTCAGTATCTCACAGCTCCTTTGTATCATGAGAAATTGTGGCTGTTTCTTCCTGTATAATTTTGTGCATTTCGTTTTCTTTCATGCTGACACATCCTTTCAATTTTTTTCCCCATTCAGGTGTAATTTTTGTCTGTTAATCATGCGTACGTTTCTAGGTAAGGTGGAATTCCATTCATACCTAACTTCCAAGCTTCTGATCTGTATACTTCCTACAATGTATTGTTCTGACTTTTCAGATAAAGAGGAGCTGATAGGTTCGACTTAGAGTTTTCTAAAGAGCATTGTTTTCGCTCGGTGGTCTTTTTTGTTGTCCCTGCATAGTTAGTTAAACACAACCTAGATTTGGCTGTTTTCTGAGCCTCGTATTTCTTGCTGGCGGGGCTTGTTCACGGGTGCTGGTGCCCATCTCCAGGAAGAGGGGAGACCAGGGGGGTAGCGGCCTGCAGGGGGGCTGTGCAGAAGCCATCAGGGACAAGTGGCCCCTTTGGGTCCAGGGTGCACTTAGCTGTCCTCAGCCATTACTGCCTCTTGGTGGGTTGAGTTGTTCACTGCGGCTACTAGAAACTGGTCTGTTGTCATTTTTCTTGACATGTGTCTGTTGAAAGGTCATCATTTTTTTAAATTCGGGTATCATGCAGATCAGTAGTTGTATATAAAGAAGTAACTCAACTTTTAACCTGCCAGAATTTTTTACCTAAAAAGCTGTGGGCATCTTATGTGCATTAATATGTGCTGTGGTGAGGTTGATGAAGATTTTCTGATGGATTAAGAGTAAGAAAAGAACCTGTGGAGGGGAGCGGATGTAGCTCAAGTGGTTTATTACCTGCTTCCCACATACAAGGTCCTCAGTACCTTTTAAAAAGAAAACAAATGAACGAAAAAACCAACTCAGGGTAACCGATGTAGCTCAGTGGTTGAGTGCCAGCTTCCCACATACAAGGTCCTGGGTTCAGTTCCCAGCCCTGGTACCTAAAAAAGAGAGAGAGACTCTGTGGAGATTTAAATGCATAACAGTGAGCTCCGGGAGCCACCTCATCCACCTGTCATTATACTAAGTAGTAGCATCTCTGCCTGCTCTGGAATGGTGGGTAAATCCTAGTTTCTAAGTGAGGAGAGGCTCTTGCTACTTACAATACACCCTTGCTCTTAGGACACTCACTATTTTTTGCAGGTGTAAGGACCCAGTAGGGGAAGGAGGAGAGAAGTTGGGAGCATGAGCTGCTGTGAGGAGAATCTAGGAATGGTACGGGTTCTGCGTGTTGAGCTGTGATGACTAGTTTATCCAGTTGGCACCTGCAAGAGTTGGAACTTCATCTTTTTGTTCCAAAATGACAAGGGGTCAGCTAGGTCAGGCTTCCTTGGAGAATCTTCCTGTATTGCCTTCCTATCTCACTATGGGGGCTTCTTTCCTAGAAAACTGAAGGGTTGCTGGCAGATTTGGGCTTAAAGAAACATTTGATTAGATGAAAGTAATAAACACCTTTTGTCCTTTGTTATGCTTAAAAGGACCAGGTCCAATAATTTGCTTGGATATTTAAAATTATGTCCAATTGCTGTTCATTCTTACTGTCCCCAGATGTGGAAAGAACCTCTCAACACATAGTCTTGTTTCAGTGAACCCCCCCTCTCCTCCTCCCACCCCCTGCCAGTTACTTGGAAGCCAATTAGTTACACCTTCATCCATAAATACCCCAGCACAGAACCAGAGAAGGGCAGAACTCTTCCTCCCCGTAACCACAGGAATAGCACCACCCCTAAAAAGTGCGGCAGTTGCTCTCTGCTCGTATCCAGTGCCCCCCCCCCACAGGACATTGGTCCAGGTTCGGTCAGCTTCTAGGGCCTGCACGCTGTGCCTTCATTAGTGAAGTGCAGAGTTGTGTGTGTTTAGAGCCTGTCTCCACACCCTTCCCTGGGTGGCTTGTCACCCCTAAAGCCCTTTTACATGGCCCCATGATGGGCAAGGTGGTAGCTGTTAGTCGTTGCCTTTAAAAAACCACCAGCTCCCCTCCCTTGGTGAACAAGTTAGGGTTGGGTGACCAGACTGTCTTTTTGGATTTGGGAATGGGGTAGAGGGGGCTCGATTTCAGTAGCATTTACATTCCGGCCATGTCACAGGCCGAAATCCACTTGTGTCTCATTTAAAGTTCACTTCCCAGAGTATTGTCCCCCTGTGCCAAAGCTCTGGTCTTCTGCTTTGGCCTTCTGGCTATGTGCTGGTGCTGGCCCGAGTTGGGGCGGCATGCTGTGAGCGCCTGTCCCACTTCCTTCCTCACAAGGCAGTGGGCAGAGCAGGTGCTGTGCCGGCACGGGCGGTGCTCATCCTTCGGAGTGCCCTGTCAGCCTCGCCACCTTCCTCCGGGTTCAGCTCTGGCCGCCCTTCCCCCTCCATCGCTAACTAGTCACAGGCGCGTGTGTGGCCCAGGCCTGTTTGCTGGTCTCCCTTTTAAAACGAGGATGCTCTTCCAGCAGTTTTCATGCTTTCTAACCTGGTTTCTTCTTGCAAATAGGAAATGTACGGGGGCCCACCCCATGCATCTCCCCCTGTATCCAGAAGGCAGCTCCCTGCTTTCATCCCTTGTTCACTGCCAGAGCACTTGACCTTCTGCTCTGCTCTGCTCCACTGGGGCCAGGGGCCAGGACCCAGGACCCAGGACCCGACAGGGAGCATTCTGACCTCCTCCGTGATGCTCACAAGCAGAGAGCTGAGCTGCTGCCCGTGTGGTTACTGTGTCTCAGTCGCCCTCTATGCATAGAGTTTTTCATTCCTTAAAATATGATTCCCAAAGCACCGACTGTAGCCCCAGCTCCTCCCCCAGAGGATGTCAGCCATGTGATCCCAGGTGTTTCTTTTGAACAAACATAGGAGTGGGGGCTGTTCTTAGACCCGGCAGCTGCCAGCTTATATTCCAAGCAATTTGTGACCTTCACAGCCCACACCTGAGATTCTGTGTTGTAGGATCCGCTAGCTCAGGAGCGTTGTGCAAAGCTGTCTGCCTCTTGGTCTGTCATTGGCCTCTATACGGGATCCGCAGGGCTGCGAAGTGTGGTTTAAATGCCATCTTTTTCATTGGTGACTCTTGTTTTGATACACACATTAACTTATAAACCTGCTCCTCTCTTCAGGAGAAATGGGATTTCCCTGACACCTCTCTGGGATGAGGAGACTTTCCTGCTTGGCAAGCATTGGGCCTTTGGGGAGGCGCTCCGGGTCGTGGCCTCCTCCAGGCTGCGTGCAGCAGCAGCAGGCAGTGGACATGCTCCCCCTCTCGGGGCTGTGCCTTTAGTGGTGGGAGTGGGGCCTCCTGGGCGGCAAGGGCCTCTGGGAGCCACGTGGGGGGCGCAGGTGGCCTAAAGCTTTCTAACCCGCGTGTCAGCTGCTGTGTCCCTGGGACCCTTCTCCTGCGCATACATATTTCCTCTCACCCTGAGGCGGAGATAAGTAGGAAAGGCAGCCCTGGCAGGACTTACTGGGGTTTTGTTTTTGTTTTTGTTTTTTTTACTAAGAGGATATTTTTCTATAACAGCGGTAAAATAATTGAGTCTTGGTTTTCATATTGGGTAGGAGATATTTGGTTAATGAAAAAATGAATTTTGCTCTCTGAACGCCTTGTCTTCTCTCCTTGCCAGAAAGAGCCCAGCCAGCCGGCCGAGTGCAAGCAGCAGTGAGCGGCCCTGCAGGGCCTGTCCTGGGGGCCGCCTGGCGGCACAGTCGGATCACCAGTGCCCACACCTGCCTCACTTCCAAGTGCATGTTTTCACTTTCACTTTCCTTTTTCCTCATTATTTTCTTTAACTTGTACAGTGACAACTTTAATGCATTTCAGAAATAGGCGGTTTAGTTCCCTCACCCTCTGCAGCCTGGAGTACCCTGCAGCTCAGTGAACTTGGCAGCCCTGCCCTTTGGGAGGGCCCCAGAGAGAGACCTCGCCAGGCAGGGCAGGGGGCTCGCCTGAAAGGCAGGTCTTCTGGTGGTGTGGTCCCACGGCCCTGGGACCTGGCCTGCTGCCCCTGCGGTCGGGCCTCCTGCTTTCCTTTCTCTTGAAGAAGTCCACACCGTTTCCAGCCACATTCACCTGCTTCGTGTGAAAGCTGCTCCAGCTGCTGCTCTGGCCCCTGGGCAGGGCTGTGGAGAGCAAGTCGTGTTCTCCGTGCGGTTTTCTTTGGTTTTACTTTTCTAGGGTGGGGTGGGGTTGTGGCGCACACCGATGCGGAGGCGTAGCTTTAGAGGCTCACTGGCGTATTTATTTCTTCATGCTTGGCCTTGAGGACTTTGCACTTAGGCTCGTCCTCACAGTTCCTAAGCCGAGCTGTGACTGCAGGCCTGGGGCCTGGGCCAGGGAAAGGCAGCACAGCTGCAGCGGGGCCCGTGGGGAAGGAGCCGCTGCCCCGCCACGGCTCCCGGAGGCAGGGCTTTGCTCTCATGACACACAGGCCACATCCGCTGTGGCAGGGTCAAGGGCGTGTAGCCAGAGAGGCGGGATCTGGCAACTGTGGTTGAGAGGCGTGGGTTAGGAAGGTGGTGTGTCACTTCCGGGCCTTGCTTTCTCGAGCTCCCATTCCGTGGCTCCACCGCTTAACTCTGCCTGAAGAGCCCGGGAGCACTGCAGCCTCTTCCTCGGCAGGCATGTGGGTGCTTGCTCGGGGTGCGTGGTGGCAGTGCCGGGCAGTGATGCGGCTTGCAGAGAGCCTTGGCCTTGCCTCAGGCTGCATGTGCGTAACCGAATGCGGGGTTCTTGATGTGGACAGACCGGTTGGAATGTTCTATTAAAGTTATGGGACATGAACCCAGCCCCATGCTGTACTTTCTTCCTGGGAGAGTCTGGGAAGAGGTGGCGGGTGGGGTCATCCTCTCCATGCTGATGTGTAAGGTCCCAGGTGCTCTCAGACTTTATTTCTAGAACCTGGGTCTGGGCTAGACCCAAAGCTGCCAGTCTTATGCTTTCACATTTTGTTTTGGGGCTTTTCATGCTGAGTTTTAGAAAGGCTGCCTTTGGTTTGTCTGTGAGACCAGCACACCCATCTCCCTGGAGCAGTGCGTTTAGGGTCCCGGGTGGGCCTTTGCCACAGGGGATAGACCTTCCCTAACCCTGTAGTGAGTCCCTCTCAGGTTCGTGGGGAGCAGGTATAGCTGAGTGGTTGAGCAACTGCTTCCCATGTATGTGGTCCTGGGTTCAATCCCTGGCACCTCCTTGAGAAACAAAACTTTTGGAGCAAACCTGCGTCAGACCTGCCTCCTGTCTAGATCTCCTTCTGGCGGGGAGCTCCAGGACCGCGAACCTGCGCAAGCGCTGGCTCAGGTCCCTCCCGTAGGATTGTGCGGGAGGCTGGCCTTGGTGGCTGGCCCGTTCTTCACAGGCCCTGGAGCCAGTGTCTGCTCGCCCACCACTGCGCCGTGTGGCTGCTTCTCTCTGGCAGTGCCAAAAGTGGGAGTATGGGAAGGGCTAAGCATAGGCTAGGAAGGTAGCACACAGCAGGTCCCCCATTCCAGGGCCTCCTTCGGGGGGGTCCCGGCCCTCAGCCCACCAGCCACAGCCCAGCTCCACTCCCCAGGGGGCCTGGGGGTCCGGGAGTGCCTTGGCCAAGCTGCCCTCGGGAGAAACCCGGTGTGGAAACATCATCCAAGGGGCAGGTGCTGCCATGCCACAGCTGTCACCTGCAGAGCCCCAGAGCTGCCCCTGATGAGCCCGCACCCACTGCGCCTCTTCAGGAAGGGCCTGTGACTCGGGGGCACCAACTGTGGGCATGGTTTGCTGTCACAGAAGGGTCCCCTTTAAATGCTAGGTCCCCCTCGGGCATCTAAGATGAACCCAGTTATAAAACCTTATTTTCATGGGTAATTTAGGGGTCACAAGTGATGGCATAAAATGGTGTGCTTGGCAAAATTGCAGGAAATGAACAGGCAGTTTTCAGAGCTGGGGAGCACGGTGGTGGTGGGCCTGTCAGCAGTGCTCAGGGCTGCTGAGCCCTTGGCAGGACCCTGGCTCCTTCCAGCCCCTGCCCGCCAGTTGCCAGTGGGCCCCCGTGGCTGCGCAAGCCGTCGCTCAGCCTCACTGAAGAAATGAGAAGTAAGGGAGGAAACGTTTTTCATCTCAGGTGGGCAGTCCAGAAGTTTAGGTGGTGCTGAGGCTGTCAGGGACCAACATTCAGCCCTGGGACAGCCACTGGCCAAATGGGGGTTCAGTCTGTGCCAGGGGGTGCAGAGGGGAGGGGCCCAAGCGTCCACACTCTGGGCCTGGTGGCTGAGTTTGCACACCCGCCCTGCTTAGTGGGCACCTTGAGGACCACCTTGAGGTGTGCGGGGAGGGAATGGGTAGGTAACTGCGGGTGCATCTGCCCAGCTTGGCATCCGGCCACCGCTGCTTCCGGAACCTCACAGAAGGTCTACTTCCCACACTGCCAAGTAGGCCAGAGCCACCCAGCTGTCAGCACGGGCCCCCAGCCCTGCCCGGGCACTCTGCCTCAGTCACAGCCAAGCTCTGGACAGCCCCAAGCAGGGAACAGAGAGCCAGGTCTTCTGTCCCAGCTCTGCTTTGGGGTCCCCCTCTGGGCCCAGGCCCTCTTGCTAGGGCCCCCCACCCCTGCCCTGGTCATGGGCTCTCACCTCTGCTTTAGCCTGAGCTCTGAGCACACCCTGCGTCACCCCTGATTCTCTGAGGCTACTGCACTAGGGTTGGTGCCTCTTGGCCCAGGGCTGGGTCTCCTGGCTCACATGTAAGTGCAGAGTGAGGGTCGGTGGCTCCAGACGTCTTCCAAGGAGTGGGAGGCCCCAGTGCCCCAGTGCCCGGCAGGTCTCGCCCTGCGCAGTGTCTACAGGGCTTGCGCTCCTGGGCTGGTTGCTGGTTCCAGGTTCATCACACAGGGCCTTCGTCCCTACAGCAGCAGAGAGGAGTGGGCTTCCATCCCCCCACCCCCCGAGAGCATCCACTGGCTGGAAGAAGCAGGACCCAAATGAGGACGTGCTGATTCCATTTCTAGAAGTTCTGGTACCTGCAAAACCCCGGCACAGTGGCTGCATGAGAGGGTGGAGCAGGGAGCAGCAGGACATGACTGCAGGGGGCAAGTGCCTCGGCCTTGGCATGGGGACTTTGGCCATATGGAAATTAAATCTCAATAAAGCTAATTTTTCAAGAGACTCCCAAGTTGGGGTGTTTTCACTTAAATTATTAGTCTCGCTTTCTGAAGCTGCCTCCTGCCCCCGCTGAGGCCAAGTCACCTGTGCAGGGAGTGGGATTTTCCCAAGGCTCTGGTAACCAAGGTGTATTTGCTTTGAAAATGCTCCGTCCAGCGGTGGCTGCAGGTGCACTTGGGCCCCTGCCCCACCCGTGGGAGCGTGGTGACCTCCCAGCTTCCTTCCTCGAGGCTGAGCCTCCCACCCACCCTACCCTTGGGGAGCACACCCATGTCAGGTGGGGAGCCCTAGGGACTCCGGCCCACCCAGAGATGCTGGCTGCATCTGGTGCCACTGAGTTGCATGGGGTTCTTGGGGCAGCCCGTGTGCCCATGTCCTGTGGTCAGTGATGCAGCCTCTGAGGCTCCAGGAGTGGAAACCCCTGTCCCAAGTCACTCCACGGCTCGCCTGGAGCCTGGGCTCACCACGCTGGACCCCTGTGGCCCTGCTTCCTTAAGCTCCCGCTAGGGCCAAGTCACCTGTGCGTGGCGGGGTCCCGCCCTGCAGGGCGGTCACTGCTTTGTGGGTCACTGGCCCAACCCGGCCATGCTGACTCAGCTCACCTGGGCGAGACTGGATGTTACTTTCCATGGCAACCCAACAACCCTGGCCTGGCCAGGCCACCTGCAGAGAGGCCCGCGGGGGCACGCCTCGCCCACACCCTCTGTGGCTCCTCCCCACCCTGGAGGAAAGCTGGATGTCGCTTTCCCAGGGTCCAGCAAGAACTCTAGGGGAGTCATCCATGGTTCTGAACCTCCCTGGGTCTCAGGTCTGCATCTGGCGCCGGCCGGGACATTTGGGAGAGCAAGGCCAGGAGTGGGCTCCCACGCAGCCTTCTTTCCCCAGCCCCCCAGACCAGGCCTGATGGCACGCAGGGGCTCCCCGGCCCCTCCCCCCCACACGAAGCCAATCCGGGAAGACCGGAGCCCCGCAGCCTCCGTGGGCATGGGGAGGCCTTAGGGGCACAGGCTTCTCCCGGAGCAGCCTGGGGTCAGCCGCCCTGGGGGAGGGGGGAGGGGGCACACTAAGCAGAGACCCTCGACAAGCTCCCTCAGCTGGGTAGTGGGTTAGTGGGGAGGGCTGCTGTGAGATGCCCCCCTTGACCAGTGTTGGGGTCTCAGTGAGCAGGGCTAGGGTGGGGGTGGGGTGCTCTAAGAGGGATGGAAGGAAGTGGGCACAGCAGGGGTCCCCCTGGGTCCCAGCCTGGGCTCAGCACCCCTTCCCAGCCCATTCAGTAAAGAGCCAGGGGTGCTGGGGTGGGTGGGAGGAGAGAGGACAGGGCCTGAGGATGCCGGGAATCGCTGCGGAAAGGGCTGGGGCTGGACACAGCTGGTTAGAAAGGCTGGGGGTCGGGACTGCAGCCAGGGAGGGGCCCCCTCGGCTGCTGAGTGCTGGGGCGGGGGGAGGCGGAGCCCAGAGTGTTGGATGGTCTCAGGCACCCAGACAAGGGGCAAGGGAGGGGTGCTGGCCCCAGGTGGGGTCAGAAAATGGGCAATTCTGGGGTTCGCGAGGGGGTGACTCAAGGTGGAGTATAGGGAAGGGAGGGTGGAGGCCTCTGACCTTCGATGTGAGTGGGCTGCTCTTGGACGGGAGGGGACACTGCTTTGTGGGGTTGAGCGTGAGACCCTCGTGTCTGAGCACGGCTCACCCCCCACTGCTCTGCAGCTGCCTAAGTGCGCACTCCAGTGCAAAAGTGGGGTTCAGACACCCGAGGTGTCTTTCGGGCCCTGCAGACTCAAGCAGGCAAAAGGCCCGTAAATACATGAAGAGAAGGGCAGTGCTACTGGTGGTCCAAGAAATACCCTTGGAGATGAGACAGCCCCGTGGGGAGCCACCTGGGGGTAGAAAATTCATCAACACGGAGCGGCCACCTCCGGCGTGCTCCTGGCAGGGGCGTCGATCGGTGGACACCAGTGGACAATTGTGTCACTGTTACCCACGTGTCAGGGCTTCCAGCCTCTGACCTAGCGCCATCCCCTAACCCACCAGCCTGTCCTAGGGAAGCGTCTACACAGGCGCAGGGTTGAGCAGCAGAACTCACGGTGACAGCACAGGGTTGGGCGCAGGGGAGAGCGCCCTGGACAGAGATGGGGCCCCAGTAACCTGAGAAAGGAGGCGGAGCTTCCTGGGCAACGCCCGAGCCGCAGGAAGGAAACCCCACACGTCGTGTCTCCGCTTCTGGAAAACCAGAAGACGAGCCAACGCCACGTGCATGTTAACATGGAAATGCATTTTTAAAAGGGCCCAAGGTCATGCACCTGTGCCTCAGCAACCCCAAGGGGGGGGGCAGCGGGGGCGCACGGAGATGAGCTTGCGGGACTTTGAACTTGGAAATCACCGTCTGCCTTTTTTCTTTTACCTCAACAATCACTGGCTAGTTTGGTGGTTTGTTGTTTTATTTTCAGTTAGGGAAGAACTTAGTAAAGATACACCACCAGGGCCCTCCCCAGATCTGCTTTAAAGGAGACACTGAGGATCCGTGGGGGAGCCAGACAGCCGGATCTGCTCCCAGAAGGC
>JAQZBX010077552.1:0-14253 GCA_029593785.1 Cabassous unicinctus
TAACCGAAGCCAGGGCAAGGGTGGAATTGGCCACAGGACAACTGGATCCAAGGCCTTAAAACCCAGTTTTTCCCTTTCTCTTTCTCTCTTAAACACACACACACACACACACACACACACACACACCCTCTTTATATACAAACTTTCTTCTCTCACTCCAGATGTCCCCAAGTAGTGGGATCACGGTACTAGGTTTCTCCAAGCTTCTAGCCTTACGATTAGAGGGGAGAGGAGGCCTTTCCTCACCAGCTCTTAGTGAGGGCTCTATTGGCCTGGCTTGTGTCATGTGTCCATCCCTGACCCAATCATGTGACCAGGGCAGAAGTTTGATTCAACGGCTACTTTCACAAGAACCACATATTTAGAGTTGGAAGAGGCCTAGTCCCCCAAAAGAAGAGGGGTGATAATCTGAGTAGATAAAACAATACATACTACAAGTTCATACTACAAGTTCATAGGAGAAAAATTGGAAAGTAGATAAAAAGAAAAAGAAAAAAAATCACACAATCATTATGCAGTGTTAATTATTTTTAACACTTTACTTTTTGTCCTTTTGGACATTTTCCCTATGTAAATGTGTGTGTATATGTGTGTGTGTGTATTCATATGTATATAGGTATGTGTATATAGGTATATATGTGTGTGTGTATATTATATGTATATATGCATGTATGTGTATGTACATATATGCTTATATAGTTTAAAAGGGTTACAGTGTATATTCTCTTTTGGAACTTGATTCTTTTATTTAACATGTCTTGAACACCTTTTTATATGAATAGAATTTATCTATGGTATTAGTCTTTCCTGGATATATAAAATTCCAATATGTGGATGAATCATTTAACCAGTTCTACATTCTGGACATTTATATTTTTTCATATTTTTCACTAAACAATGGATGACTTTGAAAGTCAGGCAATGACGTTTGACCTTTATTTATTTGGGACTAAGAGCAACACTTGAGCTTCTTGCTAGGTGCCTCTGGCACATTGTATACTAGCACTCTCGAACCCACTTTCAGAGGCCATGAATGTGATCTTCTACCACCAATTAACTAATGAAGAATTTGACCCAATGCAGAGTTGTGCTGTTTACCTGCTGTTTCCTCTAAGACAGTGGGGGTGGCCAACAGGAGCTCAGAGTAACGGCTGCTTGTACCCACTGTCTAAAGAAAACCCAGTCTTAACATTTTGGTGTATTTCCTTCCAGGCATCTTTTTTTTTCCTTTCCATGATTGCAATTGTTAAACTTTAAATAAAAATCATTTCATACCTTACGTACTCAACAGTTGTGTTTGAAGAATAACAGTTCAGTCCTTCAGTGACTCTCAAGTTCCCTAAGATCAGGAACCCACCCTTCTCCATCCTGAGTTCTCACTGGTACCTCATCCAGGGTTAGCAAGTCCTCAATGTTCATGAAACGAACTTGTGTAGGTGTGTTCCCAGACGCGGTGCCACCACAATATCTGTGAACCCCAACAAATCCTTTTACTCCCCAATTATCTTAGTTTGCCACAGGGCTGCCAATGCAAAGTACCAGAAATGGGTTGGCTCTTATTGTGGGAAATTTATTAAGGTAAAAGCTTGTTATAAAAGTTATAAGGTTATGAAAATGTCCAAATCAAGGCATCATCAGAGATGCTTTCTCACTGGTGATCCTAGAGTCCTGCCACATGGCAAGGCAAGATGGCTGCCAATCTCTGCCGAGGTCACTGCCTTCCCCTCAAGGCTCACCATCTCCAGGATCTCAGCTATGGGAGATCAAACATATGGCTTGTCTCTTTCCAGGCCACCTCTCTCAGCCTTGGCTGCTCTGCTTTCTCCCTGAGCCCAGCTGTGGGTGAGCAGGCATATGGCCCATCTCTTGCCTGAGCTGCTCTGTGGGCCCAGCCTCATGGGGGCTTTGTGTCTCAGCTTTGGCTGCTGGTGATCCTTGAGTCCTCTCTCACATGGCATGGTCAAAATGGCAGCTTCCTTATTCTGTGTCTCTCTGTGTTAGTTTATATAAGACCCAGCAAGAGGGCAGACACCCAACCTGTGTCATGCCTCACTGATGTAGTCCAACCCGAAATGATCTAATCAAGTGATCTAATCAAGGTCCCTTAACTGAATCTGGTCAAAAGGCCCCATCTACACTACTTTTACAGGCACAGGAATGGGTTAGCTTAAGAACATAATTTTCTGGGGTCCACAAAAGACAAACCAGGACATCAACCCTCCATCCCAACAACCCCAAAGCCTCTGAACAAACTCCAAGGGTCTTCAGGCTTCCAGCCCAGGGGCAATCGTGTTACAGTGAATACAACTTCCACTCTATGCCAACTGTTTTACCTCCCCAGGCCCTGTGTGAGCACTGGGCCAGACAGTCCCAGGCTCCTTTCATTTCTGAGGCTCTCTAACTGTGGGCAGGGACAACCAGTGGGCACTTTCCCCAATCTCTTGATATTGCCCCCCATTTCATACCTGCCCTCCCCACAATTGCCCTTTGAACGAACCCCAAGTTCAGTGAGACCACGCATGTCGTCAGCCAGGGCTAGAGGTCACCAGGCATTGGTCCTCAGTCCTCCTAGCCCCACACCCCTCTCCTTCTGCAGCTCTCTCAGTCTGATAGTCCATTTCCACAGCCTCCTCTTTCCTTCGGCCAATTTCCTTACAGGGATTTCCTCAGCTAATCCTTTGGCCTGGTGCCTATTACTTTTGTTTTTAAATGAGTGTAAATGGCAAATTCCTTGAGCTTCCCTGGCCTTCCTTCTCTGAGACATTCCATCTCAAGTCCTCTTATAGCCAAGCATTTGGAGCTGCAGCATGTGGGAGTGGGTTGAAACAGAAATAGCCAAGCATTTGATCAGTACCAGGCTGTCCAAAGAGGTTGTAGCCCCAGACTGATTGGCGGTGGGCAGCCCAGGACCTGGGGGGAGGCCACACCACAGGCTTGGAAACTTCTATGCCTTTGTTTTTGAGCAAGACAGAGACAAGGATAGACGGAAAAGCAGAATCTCATCCCAAATGCTGAGACAGAATGATCCTCTCACGTCTTTCCAGGAAAGGGCCAGTGCTCCTAGGAGCCATGTACTTTCTAGGACAAACACTTCTTAGCAAGGGCAGGCAGGAAGAAGAGGAGGAGGCAGGGGAGTGTTTTCCCTGCTGCATGCCCAGCTTTTTCAGTTCTTGGCTTGGCCAGGACTAGGCGGGGTCTCAGAGGAGCACACTAATGCTCAGAAATAGTTTGTAACAACTCCCCTGAGTTATAGAGGTTATTTGTGGAAATGAAAGCAAAGGAGAGATGGTAACGAATTCAATACATACCTGATTCTGTGTCAGGGGGCCCTGAGTCCACTCCAATGGAGCAACTCTAGATTCTGTTTGAAGATTTGCTCAACCCAGAGGCCTTGCAATTGATGGGTTGGAAGAAGGCAGACTTGAAGTTGTGAAGAGAAACTACTAGGAAGTGGACATTGGGGAACCGTCCTTGGCCCAAACCCCTTCACCCACTTGACTACAACGCAATGGCTGCTCGCCTGAGGGAGCCCCAGCATACTGTTCATTAATCCTAGATGTCCTGTTGTCCCTGAGCACACAACACATGACTGAAGGTCAGGCCAAGGGGTCAAAAAGTTCCACAGTGAGCCCCATGGTTGTGTCCCCACGGAGGGACCATGGGCACGTCACCCCATCTTTCTGGCCAGCTTCTGTCTTCCCGACTCACATCTGCTCTGAGCCTCACAGAAGGAGGGCTGTTATTAAGCTCAAACGTGAACATTCTTTGAACGTGAAAGGTGTAATTACTCACAGGGCCTACCCCAGAAGCTAGCTCATGATGTTGGATTGAATTAGTCATTTTGCCAGCCTGAATGTAGCCACCCATAAGCTGGAACTTCCTAACGACAGACAGCCTGTCACTTCCCCCGAAACCCACCAGCTTCAATGCCTTCCGACCTTGTACTTGACAGCCTTACAATGGATGAGTCTGCACTGCTTGTATTTCCCTTCTTTGTTTAGTGTGTGCTGTGTAAATACCTGGTTATGATGCAGTTCAGTGACCCACGTTCTCCAGCTTGAGAAACAACTACATAGGCGTGGGCTGAAGCAGAAAAAAAAATCCCTTATTCTGGATTCTGAATTTGCACGCTGGTAGCACTTTCCCCTCTGGTCTCCTTCAGGGTGGCCATCCTGGAGAACTTCTTTCCTGCCTTTGATAATAAGGTAACTCCACACCCTATAGAGGGGCACCCCAGTATGCCCCCCACCTCCATCTTAAAGGGCAACTACTGTGCATTCCTGGACTGGGCAGGAGCTGAGAGTGCCGAGGAAGGGAATGGGAAGCAGCTAATGCTTTGCCCAGGCCCCTCTCCACTGGGAGCTGGAATTCTCTGCCTTTAATTTACCCTCCCCCCCCCACACACACACACACTGGGCCTCTGCAGGCTGCCCCTTGGTGCTTCCATCCCAGGGAGGAACTGCCTTGTGGGGGGCCGTGGTGACTGTTGGAGAGCTCTGAGAGAAACTGGGGGGGTGTGGGGGGGCTCCTACTCCCTATTCTTCCTTTGGGAACTCACAGTGCTAAAAACAAGCTTTCTGAGAACCATATTTTTCTGGGTTAAAGGTGAAAAATGCAGCGTTTCCTCCAAATGGAAAGCGCGGCCTGCCAGCTCCGGGCACATTTCCGAGAGCCTTCCTCCCACTCAGGGAGGAGGCAGCTTCTTGCGGCACTGGAGGGAGAGGAGGTGGGCGGTGGAGGAAAGCAAGGGGGGAAGTGGGAAGGAAAGCGCCAGCCGCTCTGGAATCAGGGCAGCCAGTGTCTGAACCCCAGCAGGCCTGTTGATGTTGGAGTGGGTCTGGCAACTTGTTGGACCCGAACTGGGAAAGGAAATGAGAGGCAAATAAGAGGGCGGGAGTCTGGGCAGCCATTCAGCGGTGGGGGACAGGCAGGATCATCTGGGCAGGCTGCTGCCTCCTGGGCTTCTGGGGCAGTACGGGGAAAGAGCCACAGACCTTTCCTGGAGGAAACGTGGGGGGGTGGAAGAGCCAGCACATGACCTCCCCTCACCCTGCCCCCAGCCACCCTTACTTAGAACACGGTGGGAAGTTCTGGGGAAGTTTCTCAGATCCTGATGTGGGACAAAAGCTTTTCAGGAACCCAGGCCTCACAATGGCCTTCCTTGGCAGGACAGGAAAGGCATGAACCTCCAAGCTCCCTGGTGATTCCCCAAACCTCCTTGGAGCCAAGCGCCCCCAGCCTTCCCCAGCATGCCTCTCACTGCAGAGGCGTGGCACAGATCCATTTGCCCACCCAAACCTCCTCCTCCGAACACCACCACGGCTGCCTAATGTCAGGCAGCAGGTGGAAGCACGAGGGCAAGCTGAGCCCAGTGGATGGGCCTGGAGGAGGGGCAAAGCCCGCTCCCAGAGAAAAGGGCCTGGCCAGGCTCCACTGCAGACCTCCGTCCGCAACCCCAAGGCCCCTGCAGGGCTGTAGGCAGGGGGCAGCCTCCACCCCACCTGTACTACTTCTTTCAACAATATAGCACTTGCTGCGCTGGAGCAATTGCATTAAGGACCCTGACATGCACCCCCACCTGTATCCAGTAGTTCCTCTCACTTCGGAAGGGCATCTATTTCTTCATCTCCTGAATCTATAGACTTTGACTAATAGCATGTGGCTGAAGTGACATGTGGCAGTTCCAAACTTAGGCGGTAAAGGGCTTTGTGCTCTTATCTTCTTCCCTCATCATGCAAAACACATGCTCAGGTTAGCCCACTGGTCCCAGGAGGTGGAGGATGAGAGACATATGGAGCAGACTCAAGTTACTTCATCATCCCAACCGAAGCCATCCTGGATTAGTCAGCCCCGCACGTGTGAGCGAGTACAGCTGGGAGCAGAACCGCCTTGTCAAGTCCAGCCAGGATCAGCAGAACTGTCTAGCTGGCCACTCAAGGCACGGAAGCAGTAAACACTTTTTATTGTATGTCACTGAGGCTTTATGGTTGTTTGTTATGCAGCATTATTGTGGTGATGAATAGCAGATACACTTAGAGAAAAACCTGGGGCACCCACAAGCCCAGGCTGAGCTCATCCCAGCTTTCCCACCTACCTGAGTCCAGATCTAATCCTCAGCCTTGGGACAAAGTTTTACCCAACAACCACCTGTGCTATAAACTCATCTCACATCTCCTGGTTTTTGTCCACTGAAAGGATGAAAGAGCTTTGCACCTGGCTTGAGAACCACTTCTCTTACCCTGTTCTAGTCCAGCCTCCCATGTGGTCAGTTTCTCTTGGTTCCCCCTACCTCTGCTGCCCACTCACCCACAGGATTTCTATGGCCCCGAGTGCATTGCAATGTCACCCTTCCCTTTAGCCCCATCCGCATCCCACACAGTGGGGAGGTGCTGCCAAATCCTTTTCCGCTTCATCATACACTCCCAGTCTCCATCCTCGGGTCATTGCAATTTTCTCTGGATAACACTTGCATGGAACAATAATTCATCGACAATACAACTCTCCTGGCTTTAGTTCAGCTGGATATTTTGCTAAAACCACAATGATTTTTTTGGTTGGAGGCAATAAATTCAAAGTGTGCTATCAAGGCAACTCCCTTATATCTTGGGAAGTTCTGGCCCCAGCAGTGTCCAAGGAAAATGTGTTGAAGTGAGGGTGGTTGGGAAATGGTAAAATCCACTTTCTACCATGTGGCTTTTCTCCAAACGGCTTTCACAACGTGACGTTTAGAAGATGAAATTATTGTTATTGTTTTTGTTATTATTACTATTGTTTCTCTGGCAGAAAGGATCCTGGTCATTAAAGGTTCCTAATGACAGGAGAGGCTCCAGGTGAACCTCGTTAGTTTATTTGTTCATCTTTTTTGAATCCTTCGTGTCTAAAACCATGCTTTGCACGAAGCTCAAAAGTCTTTGCTGAATGAATGTTGCATAAACAAGAGTAGAGCCATGACTGGGACTAAATATAGGCCCTTGCATGACAGGGTCATATTTCCCTCCTCTTTGGGGACAGCGTTCATCTCACCTTTCCCTTGGCAAGTCAGGCCATGGGGATCTGTCAGTGGGCCAGCCGTCTCCAGAATCACATGCATGGCTAGCAAAGGGGCATGGCTGACAGTTCAGAAGGAAGATGTTCCGCTTCTCTGGTTCTACCCCTTGCTCAGTCCAGGCTGAGGGCATCCCCCCAGCACCGCCTTAGAGTCACTGATGGTATTAACAACTATCTAGCGATGAGGCCTCTGCCAGGATCAGTAACACCTCTATGAATGATTGAATGAATGAATGAATGCATACATGTAGGAATGAATGGATGCACTGAATTAATGAATGAATGACAGGGAGTTCTAGCCTTTCTCATCCTCTTTATTCAGGTTTACTCTAGATGTTTCCTTCTCTCTTAAAACAAAAATGACAGTGACCCACCTCAATGGCACATGTTCCTTTTAATCTGCTTATTTTGGAAAGCTTCATATTCATCCCCTGGAGCCATCAACATTTACCGAAAGAGAATGGTCAGTCCCCCCAGTTGCCCACCCCAAGTTTCCTATTCCACTCCACTGACATCACAAACCAATCAACAAGTCTCCTTTGGGAGCAAGTTTTTAGGAAAGTGTGCAAAGAATTCAGAGTCGTCCACTCAAACTTCCAAAAGTATACTGTGTGGACAGTCTGCAGCTATAAAAATATACACATACAAAAGTACAGCTACAAAATCATGGTGCCCATTTCCTTAGATTTGCATTATAAAATGTAGGGATTTAGTGCTGAAGGGGAACTCTGGGTGGCAGCATTATCATTCTGATTCTGTGTTTAGTCTCCCCCTCCCCTTATTTTTATGGAATAGTCAGAGAACATTGAGCCAGACAGTGAGGAGCTGATGGGTTAATCAGAACAAGTCGTGGGCCAAGGTGGAAAATTCGAAGTTGAAGGTCACACAGTCATTCTGCTGTCAGTAAGCGCGTCATGAGTCAGAAAAGGAGAGAAGTATTTTAATACTGCCCTTTGGATTTCTTTGTCTTTTTTTTTTTTAACGTACCATGAATCACAACACAGTCACAGAACTACAGCAGACAGGCTCTGGAATTTGCACTGAAGTGTGATCTCTGGCAGCCACCACACATTCAACGGACAAAGTCCGATGCTTCCTACACAGAGTATTCCACTTGGTTTGGTTCAAAGAGTATCAGCAGGAAAGGCCACATGGGGACTCCTGTCTTAGTTCCCAGTTTCTCATCAGGACGTACTTTCTCCTATGATGAGAGGAAACACACCTGGTCCCTGGGCCTCTGTGTGTGGCATCAGGCAGGTTCTCAGGGCCCCAGAGATTCTCAGGATAGAAGGCTCTGCCCCTTGGGCAAGGCCAATTGGTGTTACTTGGCTCCACATGTGTTGATGTTTTTCCCATCCACAGCATCTTCCACGAGGGATATGTGATAATCAGTGGACAACGTGAAATGAGAGATACAACCCACGAGGCCTCTCATGTATTGCCTGTTAGTGTGCAGGGCAATTTCCTTCATTCCACCTGCCAGGAAGTAAGAGACAGACAGGGTGAGCCAAAGAGAAGGGTGTCAGGGCATAGGGTAAGGGTTTCTCTTTATGGTACTTGAGTGTCTATTCAAGGTGTCCCTTGGCTAACAGGATAAATGAGGGCTGTGGGTCCCTTGAACTCAGTACATCATACCTGTCTATTTTATAATTATCCTTGAAGGAAATGATTGCCTTGGATCAAATTGATATACAAAGAGAAGATAGAAATACACATGTCATGTACAACTTCTGGCCCAGTATACCATCTTAAAATGAAACAGTACCTAGTAAATTTTAAAATGTTGTATAATGTAAAAAATATATAGTTGGTAGACAGAGGTTATGCCATCTTACATCAACAGAAATACACTGATGCTTTAAATGATGTTGAATGCTTTTAATTAAATTCACTTTAGAAAATATCATATGGCCTTTCAATAGAGATATATTTTCATTTTTATGCATCTGCCCTAATGGATTATTTACAGAAATACTACTCGATCTAAATTTGAGAGGGGCTTGAAAGACAGATCCTCCTTCCTCAGTTAAAGAGAATTCTTGAGGCTATATTTAGCAGGCTCCTGTTCTATAAAAAAGAAAAGCACATTTTCCTGGTGGGTCAGTCCAAAGCACAAAATCATCTAAGTGAGTCTTTCTTCCTGCCTTCAGCCATGAGTCAGAAGTTCAGAAAATGGAATAGCTTGCAAGCTTCCTGATTTCCAGTGAAATGCATAGCTTCAGGGAGCCCCAGCATGACAAACGGACAGGGTGTAACTGAGATTTGGTCAAAGGTCACTTACCCACATACAGAGGTCCATTGATGTTGAGCTGCCTCATCATGCCAGGTGATTTACCCGTTCTGGCCCCATAGTCATCCACTGTAATCTTTCCTGATTGGCCATCCCTGTAAAAGACATCACCATTTTTTTTTTTTTTTTAGAGCTTCATTCAATCTTTATTCATTTCAATTAAAAAGTGCTGAAATACCTAGTATGTGCTGGGTGCTGTGCTAAAGGATGGAGCTACTAAGAAAAAAAAACGGTCCTACCTCTAAAGGAGTTTATGTACTAATGAAAAAGAAAAAAAAAATCAAATTGCTAATTACAACACAGTATCATCACTGCTATAATAAAAGAATGCACAGGGTGCTAGAGAATTACATTGGAGGGATGACATCTGTGACAGTTTAAATTTGGGGGATCCCCAAAAGAGATTGTTTTTTAATTAATCCATTCCTGTGTGTGCAAGTCCCTTTGATTGCATTAGATTCTGTTAAGGGACCTTGATTATATCACTTGATTAGATTGCATTTGATTGGACCACATCAGTGAGGCGTGACACATGTTAGGTCTCCATCCTCCTGATGGGTTTTATATAAACTGAGAACTCAGATAGAAAGAAGACACAAAGAAAGGAAGCTACCATTTTTGATCCTGCCATGTGTGAGAGAGGACTGCAGGAAGACAGAGAAGCTCTGAGAGGCTGAGGGAGGTCCTGGAGTCTAGAATCAGCAGAACACAGAGGCCCCCAAGGGGCTGGGCCCACAGAACAGCTCAAGGCTGAAGAGACTAACCATATGCCTGATTGCCCACAGTTGGGCTCAGGAAGAAAGCGAGCAGCTGAGGCTGAGAGAGGAGGCCTGGAAGAAGACAAGCCATATGCCTAATCACTCACAGCTAGGCTCTGGGAGATGGTGAGCCCTGAGGGAAAGGTAGGGACCTTGGCAGAGATCAGCCACCATCTTGCCTTGTCATGTGGCAGGATGCCAAGATCACTAGTAGCTGATTTTGGTGAGAAAGCATCTCTGATGGTGCCTTGATTTGGACATTTTGCAGCCTCGGAATCATAAGATATTCCCTTAATAAAACTCCCAGTGTAAAAGCCAATGCATTTCTAGTACTTTGCATCGGCAGCCCTGTGGCAAACTAAGACAACATCTAACATAGACTGGGGAGGGGGCAGTTATTAGAAAGAGGGTCAGGGAAAGCGTCTCGGAGAAGGTTCTGTCCAAGATGAATTTTGAGGGCTGGGTGAGTCAGGTGAAAGAAAAGAAGAAGGATAATGCAAGTAGAGGAAACTGCTTGAGCAAAAAGAGGAAAGACAAGTAGGTCAGTCTAGACCAGGGAGGGGTTCTTAACCTTTTTTGTTCCACAGACCCCTATGCCAGTCAGGTGGAAACCACGGACCCCTAACTAAGTCCACGGTATACTGTGTATTATTTAATAAATATGTCACACCCGCACAACATGTCTCCCTAAGAATAATGTTTTTTTAAATTTCAACTCAAGCTCACAGGCCCCTTGTTAAGAACCCCTGATCTAGACTAAGCATAGAGATTGGTAAGGGTAGGAATAGAGTGGTGAAGGATCAAGCCAGAAGCAGATGGTGAAGGGCATCCAATGAGTTTAGAATTTATCCTGAAGGCAAGAGGGAGCCAGTGAAAAATCTTAAGGCAAAGCCAAAGGGAAGAGTGGGGGTGACAGGGTGAGACTTACTTTTGAAGAAAGTCAGTCTAGCTGTAGTATGGAGAGTGGATTATGGAAGATAAATGGGAGAGTGAGGACATGACAGGGGCCTCATTTGGGAAGATGATGAAGCAGAATGAGAGGTAGTGGAGATGGGGTTGGGGCATGTCATGGGTGGGGAGAAGAATATTCTCCAGACAATGAGGAACCAAATCCATTTAACTCGGTGGTATATTGAGTGCAGGGAGTAAAGAAATCCCTTGGGCAGATTGGTAGAGAGTGATGTCACTCCCCCAGAGGAGGAATATATTTCAACAGGTGGGGTGTAGACGATGAGCTTGGTTTGACACTTACTGAGTATGAAATAGCTGGGGACATTTAAATGGAGATAGAAGTTCATCTAATGATTGATGAATACTAAGCATTCATTCGTTCATTCATTTACGCATTAACCAATCTACAAATATTTGCTGAGCACCTACTATATTCCAGGCACTGTTTTGGTGCTAAGAATACACGGTTGCTGACTGTGAATACCCTACGGTCTAGTTGAAGACCCAGACAAGTGAACAAGCCATTATAGTAAATGCTACTATAGTAGGAAAGATGCAATGAGAGGACAGAGTAAGGGCATTGAACTCAAGACAGCAAGGGTCAATGGAAGTGACACTGGAACCAGGTCTTGAAATAGAAGGAAAAGTTTGATCCTTCCTCCCAGTTAAGCATTGATCTGAGGCTGTGTTGTGGAGTTCAGGGACTCTGACCTGGGCATGGGAAGCATGGCAAGCTTGACTTTCCAGGTAGAGCTGAAAGGGAACATGGCATTTGTTGCAGGAGCAGCAAAGATGAGGCAGAGAGGTCAGCATCCTGATCTTGAAAGGGCCTCGTGAAGCATATTGAGAAGTTCAATTTTATTCAGAGCACAATGGGAAACCAATGAAGCAATTTGGGGGGTGGGGGGGAGTATTCTAGAGAAGGATGAATAATGGCTTAGAAGTTCTAAAGGACCTACACAGCTTTAAATGACTCTGAAAACAGGGAAGGGGAAGTGCTCATCTGTGGCAGGGTTTTGCAGTTATTCAAGCTGGTTTCCAGACATATCTATCCCCATGAACCTTCTTTAAACAACTATGTCTGCTTCTATAGCACTGGGTGTGTGCCATGTTAAAGAGATGCATGAAGGCAATCTCAGTCCACTTCTTGACAGCAACTCTTCTAGCACCCAGCTTTAGTAGCCTCTGTCCTATCTGTCCTCACCCTTCAGATGACACACTGCCTCCCCATTATGTCAATGGATGCTTAGAATCTCTTACCTGAATTCTGTGATGGGCAATGCCTCCAACACCTTGCCCTGGACCATCAGAGTTTTTAAAATAATCTTAGTTCTTCTACTTAATAGCTGTGTGATGTTGAACTAGTTACTTGAGCTCTCCGAGCTTCAGCAGCAGGGAACACGTTGGTGCTTGAAAGTCCTCAGTTTGATTCCTAACTCTGCTCTTTACAAATTGTGTGACCTTGGGCAAGTTTCTTGACATCCTCCTTACCCTTCCCTTTTTTCCCATAGCATTAACTCTATTTAGTGAATTCTAAGGTGAACATTTATTCATTTTTTGTATCTCTGAAATGAAGATGTCTCTTATAATCAGTGACATCTTAGATTGAAAAAAAATATATGGTGTCACCTTCTAACATAATACATAATACTTCTTCAATGTGTTCATTGTTTATTGTCTGTTGGCTCACGTTAAACCCACCAAGGCCAAGATGTTGGTTTTATTCACTGATGTATCTCACGTGTCTGGAATAGTATGAGATTTATAGGTGAATGAGCAATTGAATTTGTGGAGCTTCAGTATCTCATCTGAAATGGGTATAACTCTACCCATCTCCCAGTGCTGTGGAGAAGCTATCAATGATGACAGTAATAAAAGCTAATCCTCCTATACCATCTTCATGGTGCCAAGCTTGGTGCTCTGACATCCAAAGATCTTCCAGTGCAGCATTACACTGCCTTATCCCTCCAAAACATCTAAAATCCTAGGGGTGGGTAGGCTGCATCACAGAATGGGAAGGAAAGGGGTTTGATGTAGTGTTGTAATCTCGGCTCCGCGAATAAACAGTTGTGTAGTCTTGGACAAGTCACTTGGCATCTCAGTTTCCTTAAAGTCTAGGAAGTGCCTGGAGTCCCCACAAATGTGTATCTTTATGTACATAATCAAACCATAGAACAATTTGAAGGTTTAAAAGTCCTTCCACAATGAGTAGTCTACCAACCTGCTCCACCCAAGGCCACTGAGGACAGGGTGGGGAGGCAGGCATTAAGTGTGGTGTGGATGTAATAACTCAAAAGAGTTTAATTTCCCTTTGCATGCTTCTGAGCAAGCCCTTTTAAATATGGGTAAGAGAGAAACGAGGAACTTGGAACTACATATTCTGGAGCATCTTTGGGTTGGATTGGATTGGATTGGGTTGGACTCTGGGCATGTTAATTCATATTCCAGAACATATTTGCAATCAAGATTTAAGTGTTCATTATAGGGAGATATTTATTTCTTTTTCAACAAGTCAGAGTTGGGGCTTTGTCAAAATTACCACCTGTCTCAAGGGCTTTCTTGGCCCCCCAGGTGGTTGGTAGGCACACATCTGCCTCTGTATCCTCACATATCTTCTAGGATATCAAAGGCAGACCCAGCAGCTAGGGGAGCGTGGTCCAGCAAGGCTATTCCCACGAGAGCCTATATGTGAGCTGAGTAGGGAATTGCCAGATGCCCTGGCCATGGTGAGTGCCATGTTCTCCAGGACTCATTCATGACATCACCCACTGACTTCCCCAGAAAGAGCTATTGTACATATGCAGGGAACCTGAACCAGAGCTGCTGTTCAGCTTACCTCCTTCTGGGAACTTCACCTAACCTGGCAGCACCAGCATTTCCTTATACAGCTAAGTTTGGGATTGTTATTTGGATTTGCAAAATATATTGTTTAGGAATATGGACAGAAGTAGTAAAACTATAAATAAGAGCAAAGGAATAATTAACACAAAAGTCAGCATATCAATGACCTCTTCAGGAGGGTATGTAATTGGGGCAGCGTACACAGACTTCTAAGAGTCAGGTAATGTAATGTCAAAAAAAAAAAGGGGGGGGCAATGGCCTACATAATGAGATCTGAAGCCTTCCTCCAGGTCCACATGCCCTGAAATCTCATCTCACCAAACGGTGAGGCCCTCCTCCAGTTTAGCCATCGTAGGTCACTGTTCA
>JAQZBX010077553.1:0-14258 GCA_029593785.1 Cabassous unicinctus
TGCTTGTTTTTATTGACTTTCCAACTGGATTTTACATCCAAGAGAACCTATACCCTATCGTAATTGTTATCATTTGAAAACGTAGTTCCTGCACAGTATCTGGCATATAGTAGATACTCAAAATTTAATTATTTATTTATTTACTTTATTTTGTACATTTAATAATTGAAAATATAAACAATTAAAAACTAAAAAGTAAACACAGATGAGTAAATATACACATTTCTCAATTAAGTTGTACCTGATTTTATTGCCAGTTTTCATTCGAATCCACTGAAGAATGGGGCGATTCTGTTTTTGTATCTTGGCCAGGAATCGCTTGATTCTAAAAGTCTTATGAGAAGACATGGCGAAGCTGAAAGTCAAACGCACCCACAACGGCGGACGAAGAGTGAGAAAAAGCTATTCAAGTTCCCTGAGCCTCCATTTCTTCAGAAGTAAAATAGAGGATGCTGAAGAATAAATGAGTTGATACATGACAAGTGCTTAGCAGCACATAATATTCTGTAGATATTGCCCATTTTATATAGTCACATAAGACATTTTTCTCGTATTTTCTTACATTGAGTTGTTCTTGGTTTTGGCATGATGGAAGTTGACAACCAGTCTTTACCCCCTACACTGCACCAGCAGATCTACCTGGCACCATCACCATGGGCCTTGCTGCTAGGGAATAAACTAATTGTAAATGGAAGGATTCAGGGGAGTCTGACAGAATCCCAGCTTGGCTTACAGTTCAGCATCATAATGAGATAAGCTGTGGCAGGAGGGACTCATTGCATAACTTTGGGGCACACTCTTACTGTGGTCTATGAGACTGGCGCCCCCTGGAGTTGTACCAGATTTTTTCCCCAATGACTCAGTACTGGCTCTAAGGACTTCTTGCATGACCTTCTTTGTATGACTCAACCACAGTATTCCAGATACTTCAGCTTTCGCTATTTCCTTGGCTCTCTAAATGCTTCATATAATCAGAGTGAGTCCTGGGTGGGGCAGGAGTTGGAGGTTCAAAATATTTAATATCCATTCCTGGGAAAACAGGAAGGCTCAAGCAGCAACAGACTTCGGCTCAGAAGCCTGACCTCCTGTTCCTTCTCCACTGCTATTGTCTTCATCAGGGAAGAAGTAGATCAGATATTTCAGAGAAGAAAGAATTTATTAGGGACTCAGGAGACCCAAGCTTACTCTACCAAGGGCCTCCTGTGTATCCTTGGTAACTTAACTTCTCTGAGCCTGCTTTCCCAGTCTTTAATATAAGTTGAATTATCCCACCGCAGCTTGACTCATCCTTTCCTCTGAGGATAGAAGATGTAGGTAAAAAGGAATGTCAAACTTGGCTGTGGCGGGGGTCGGAGGGAGCATCCAGTTGGATGTAGGAGGTATTCTACTGGCCTACTTAGAACTAATTAGAATCACTCTTTCTTTTCTCTCTCCTTCACCCCTGGCCCATTTCCTTCAAGAGCTCAAGATCACTGGACAGGGTCCAGATAATTCCGAATGCTGCAGCCCTTTCTTCCCGGAGAGGAACCAAGGAGGGAGGAGGCGGGAAGCCCCCCAAAACAAGCGCCCCTGCTCCTCAGGGGCCGGATGCTCCCTCCAGTTTATTCTGGCTTGACAGCTTCATTTCAACCCCCACCTTGGAGATGAGGCAGCTCAATATTTACTTAGTCAGAGAGGTTTGCCCAGAAGCCTGGCCTCTCCAGCCTGCCCCTGCTGGCTCTGCTCTGCTGCCTCCACCCCCTTCCCTTCCCGGTTCATGGAGAGTTCAGCCCTGAAATGACTTGTAGGCGCCCCCATCCCCGCCCTGGTGGAGCCACTGTCCAGGGGATTGCTGAGGCCAGAAGGGCGGGGAAAGGGCCCTGGGTTCTTGGGGTCATGCACTGGTCTCTCCACTCCTGCTGGACCAGCAGCCTAGGCCCTGGAAGAGAAAAGATGACTCAGCAAAGGATTGTCTTACTGGGGAAGGGGTGCATGGAGACTGGCTCAAATGGAAGTGTTGGGGTGGTGAGAGGACCCAGGAGTGCCGAGGTGTCATGCAGCCGCACACTCTCAGTATTATAACCGTGTTTGTGATAGAGAAACCTGCTAAACTTGCAGCAGTCTGAACTCTAACAACACGAAAAAAGCTAATACAGTAAAGAAATGACACTCGTGTACCCTGCAGCCATCTCTGAAAGCCCATCTCCCCTCTGATGACATTCTAGAATATAAGATCCAGGAAGGTGGGATTTTTGTCTGCTTTTTGTACTGCTCCATTTCTAGTGCCTAGAACAATACCGGGTGCCTGGTACATGTTCAGTAAATACATGTTAAATAAATAAACACTCAAGCAAATTTCTCCTGCCTAGAAGAGCAAAGATGGCATTCTGAAATGTTGGTTTCAGGTGTTTTCTTAGTCCAATATTATTGTCATAGCCAGGGTATTAATATAAAGATAATGGAAGTAGGGTTAGAGATGGAAGTGGCCTTGGGGAGCATTCTCTTCTTTCCCCATCTTCTGGTAAAGGTATCCATCTCAGGCAAATAACAGAGTTCATTTTATAGCTTCAGGATGCTTCTGATCCCAGGGTTCTTCCCCAAGTGTTTTTTGTTTTGTTTTGTTTTGTTTGTTTGTGCTTCTTTTACCTTAGCAAAAGTAAACCCAAGATTTGAAGGTATGGATGGAAGTTTAGACTGGTAAAAAATGGATCAAACTCCTTCTGCAGAGAGTTCCAAGTGAGGTGCTTGTCCAATACAGACAAGTCTCCTCTCTCCAGCTCCCAATCCATTCCCAAAGGGTCCTGTGTCAACCTGCCTTGTACACCAATTTGCCACGGTTTTTGTATCTTTTGTAAAAAAAAAAAAAGTTTGGAATGTCTTCTTCTAGGGTTAATAAGGTGGATTCACATAGGGATGTGCGCACGGTGTATTTGTTGGGACCCGGAAGGGGACAGCGAGGGGAAGCATTATTTTCAATGCTTGATGGAATTGTTGGTCGTTTCAAAGAGCCCACTGAAGCTCGCCCAGTCTGGCACGGCCCGTGGCCATCGTTGGAAATTAATGCTGTCCTCTTCCTTACTCCTGCCATAGACGGATACACAGTCCGCAGGTAGAGAAACCCGACTGGAGTCGGAGGGAAGGGAAGAACTGTCAAGGAAAAGGACAATTCACCTGCCCATTCCCTGCTCCACCGGGAAGTTAGATTTCTAGATCAGAGACCTCCTAGGGAGAATGAAGATGGGGGAGGGAATTCCTCAGCAACAGCTTGAAGGAAAAGCAAAGTTTCGAGGCGCCAGAGCGCGTGACTCTATTTTGGCCCGAGTTCTCTGATTACCCATTCCAGGGCGACCTGAAGCCTCTGCAGGGAGCTGTGGCTTTCCAGGATGAGGATGTCAGAGAGATGAAATCTGAACAACAGGTTGTGCAGGGGAGAAGGCTTCGAGGTAGTTGTGAGGAAACACAAGGCTCGCAGATGCCGGGAAGAGTTATTCCACCTTCTTCCCTGGCCCTGAACTTCCTTTCCTCTCCTCCTCCGCTTCCAGTTGTCCTTCCCATTGTACTCAGCCATTTCCCAGAACTCAATTTTCTATCCCCTCACTCAGGCTCGGTGGGAAAGACCTTACCCAGGGAGCAGATGCTGACGAGAAAGAGTTAGGAAGGCAGGAAAGAAACAACTTCCCTGGAGAGTGAGTGGGGTGGGATGGGGGAGTTTTGTATTCAACATGGGGTCTCTATTTAGCACATTCAAATTCAGCAGTTTGGGGGCTTACAAATGGAGAATTGCAAAGATGCCTTTGGAAGAGTCTGCGTGTTTGCAGGCTACCACCCACTGTGCAAACATTTCAAAATCCATTGAGGATCCATTGAAGCCCACACCTCGACATTCCCGCAAACACATTGGCCCCTTCACACATTTGCAGACATCTGTAAACAAACTTTGTTACTTGTGTCCTCGACCAAGAAACAAACCGACTTGATGCTCAGCTTCGCAGATGTGGCTGTGACACAGGCAGAGAAAAGTGGCCTAGGGAGACAAGTATCGTTACCTGCTTGGAAAGATGCTCTCTTTTCCACTCTTTGGAATTTATATTTTGACTGCATGTGGTGTAAAATAAAACTTGGGAGAAATATGGGTGGAAAACAGAAGAGTTCTCGGCATAGAGGTAAAAAGGGGAAAAGGTCCTTTGCTAAAATCTCACCTAAATCTATCTATAAATATAAGATTCCAAGAACGGAAATGAAAAGGGGTATAGTGGTGGTGGAGAGAAATTAGCCAACTCTCCATATTGGGTGATGTAGGGCTAAACATTGAGGAGAAAAGCAAAAATCAAAACAAAGCAAAACAAAAACAAAAATGCCAAACATGATCAGTCTCCTACATTTTCTCTGCAGAATGCTAAACATCTAAAAAGCTGATTCCCCTGGCTTCCGGTTTTCCATTTGGGTATTTTGGATCCAGAGTGTAGTAGGATGGGAAAATAATATTCCTACTTTAACAGAGTCCTCATGCCCTGAGTAGGAAAGATAAAGCTTGTCTTTATTCCTAGAATTAAATGATGAAGAACAAAGGGACAAATTTAAAAATAAAAGAAAAGTAGCATCCAGTTAGTGCTTAATACCAACCCTAACTCTGGGTTCTTCAGCATCCTAATCTATTTAAAAAAAAAAATCAAACCTTCAAACATGGTCTCAATAAATCTACCAAAAATCATCTTTGAGTGTCACCCAAAATCCTACCTTTATATATATATATAACTCCCTTTATTTTACTGGAGAAAAATTTGTTCTTTAAACTAACTCTTTTTGAATAAGAAGGATTTATCTGCAATAGAAATGGGTCTTCCTTCTGTCTCTTTGTTCTAAGTCAAAGGGATATGGGAGAATGGGAAAAAATTCAATGCAAATATTGCTTTACTGTTTCTCTTCCTCCAGCCCTCTTGTACACAAATCCCCAGACCAGACTGAAACAGCATCCTACGTTTGAATTTAATTGAACTCTTGCTCAGTATTCCCTTCGCACTGGCCATGTGCTGAGCTGCTCCCAGTGTCAGATTCCTCCCTTAGGAAACAAGAAAAGACCCGTTTTTTTTTTTTTTTTCCTTCCCAGAACTTTTAAGTTTAGTTTTCAATTGACAAGTGTAAATGTTTGTTTAGTCGCTGAGACATAACTCAGATTCTTGTCTTGTCTCGAATCTTGTCGAAGTTTGGATGGAACCCTTTTCCATCTTCTCCTCTCAACTGAGCCAGGTTTCAAGAATCAGGTGGTTTTCCTGCAATCAGAGGGTCTAACTCTGTACCCCTGGGGCCCCTTCCCACTCCAGCCTGGAACTGGGTGTCACAGGGTGCCTTCCCTTGATTGGGAGTGAAGTGAGGGGAGCAAAAAGCTCACAGGTCCCTGATGGATCTGAATAGCAAGTCTTTTTACACCAAGTGTGTCTGGAAAATAAGGACACACACACACACATGCACACACACCATAACCCTGCAAGCTTAACGGAGGGGTCTGGTTTAGGAGTATGGAGACAGAGGAGGGTTACAGTGGCTTGTAAATCTCCTTCCGGCAACAGGGAGAGGTGTTTTCCATGTGGTCTTGGATAGATGTGGAGAGAAATTCCTTCCCAAAAATGAGATGCTGGCCCATCATTCAGATCAGCATTATCCGTGCTTCCCTTTGATATTTTGATGACCATCTAGCTGCTTCTTGATTCATAGAGACAACAGAGGGATCTGTATTGCTAAACTTTCTTCTCTTCCCTGCCCCATTTCTCTATACCCAATTCCCTAATGCCCCAGAACATAGCGCAAGAGCTTTTCAGTTCTCTTTCAGGTGAATGAATTTCTCAAGATATCTCAATGTTGATGGGGACAATTTCTGGGAACTTCCCAACCTCACTAGTGCCCACCTGAGATGGACTCAGAGCAGAAAACAAAACAAAACAACAACCAAAAGCTTGGAGACTGAAGGAACTATAAGGCCCTTATCCTTTATACCCTCACCTAATCTTTTCTACGACATCCTGGGCTTGAACACCTCTAGTGATGGAAAGATCACTATTTATACGGAAGTCTCCCCTAATGTTGAACTGCTCTAAATGATAAAAAAAACAACATTTCTTTTATATAGAATAGGAGTTTGCCTCTTTGGGATTTGCACCCATTGACCCTACTTTTTTTGCTGCCTGCTGGAGCCAACAGTGTGGCTCTTAATTCCTTTTCCACCTGCTACCCCTCCAAATATTGGAAGACAGTTGTTGTGTATGTCCCTACATGAATTCACATTCCTAATTCCTTCATTTGTTCTTCTTAAAACCTTATTTCCAGATCTTTCCCCATTCTGCTCTTCCTTCCTTAGGTAGTTAATATTTTTCATAAAATGAGGTGTCCAAAATTGAACAGAAAATATAAACTTGATTGGATACGTCCTAAGTAGAATGAGAATACTATATCCCTTGGTCTGGGCCACTATATTTCTATTGACCCAGACAGGATAGCCTGGTCAGAGAACAGTGGGGCAGGCTGGTGGCTGGTGAGAAAGGGGAGGGATCCTTTCTTGCAAATCATGTCCATCTACTTGAGCTTTAGGACTGCATCAGTCACTGATACCATAATCCACACAAATCCTCCAGCTCAGCAAGAGAGCTGCCAGATCGGCAGCCATTTGTGGGGAGCAAACATTTGCTAAGCAGAGCCTGTGTAATTTGTAAGAAAGGAAAAGAGTGTTATAGTGTAAAGAAACAACGTGCATAGGTGAGAAGGAAAGGTCTTGTTACCTCAAGGGAAGGAAGTGCAGGTGCCCTAGGCTGGGGTAGCTACTGCAGTTCTGCTCATCCTTATCATGGCTGTCCAGGTAATTGCACTTTTTTTTTTTTCACAGTGCTTCACTCTGATTTCCCTTCTTGGCAGAAGTTGTTATTTTTGCTATTATTATTGCTTTTATTAACATTTATACTGCATTTTGCTATTAGCCCTTCCTTCTCACCATATCTCTTTGAGGACACCTCTTCCCAGATTCTTCTGATGGGTATGGGGATGCTGTGACTTCTCAGGTAGCGGGAATCATAATGGATGAGCAGTGAGGTTTTCAGGCCCAGGCTTGGAGACCACAGCACTGCCCAGGTGCCTGCTCTCACATGAACCAGCCTCCCACCACATCCCTTCACTGCCCACCTTGTTGGAGAGCCCCAGGCTTTGTAGACTTTGGGGAATAAGCATATCAGAAGTCCAAATCTCCAACCCTCTCCATCTATGAGCTTCTTTTTCTTAGTCCTGGTCTGCAGAGCCAGGAGCAAGGCAGATGGAAGGCAGAAACCTGGAGGCCAGGAGCAGTTTCCCAACCCATAACTCAGCCCACTTCCTGGACCTGCAGAGTGGTCCTAACAGCAGAATTAGTATGATCAGGAACCTTGGGGGACAGAAGAAGAGGAGAGGGGAGGGATATGGAGCCAGAAGAGGGGCAGTAGATCACTTGGATCTGGCCTCACTCTCCTGCTTTATGAAAATGTTGCCTTAGCCCCAAAGAAGTCACATTCCTGGACTAGCTTGCTGTTTATTTAAAAATACACAGACTTTGCAACCCGTCTGGAAAGTCTGAAGGGCTCCTGATAAGGGCATCTCATCATATCCCAGCAGCAGGGTAGTAAATCGAGAACATGCAGAAACATCAAAAAAAAGAGCCCTTCCTTGATCAGATGTTGTAAAGAATTTGCCAGGTCTGCAGATAAGGAGATCACTAGAGAGAGTGCCTGTGTGAGACCCTCAGAGAAAGCCCATTTATTTTTTTCCTTTCCCTTACCTTCTGCTTTCTAAATGAGCTAAGGCAGGCATAACTAGGGGGAGGTGAGTGAGCCACCAGTGGGAGGCCACGCAGTCCAAGCCCCTTGTGGCCTCTCCTCACCAGGTGCTTCCAGTAAGCAAAGAGGGGCCATCTTGCCTTTCCTTATCACTTTTGAAATACAAAGCACAGAGACTCAGCGGCTGCCAAGGTAAAAGGCTATCACAGAGCAAATACCTGAATGGGAGAGACCTATTTGAGAAAGAACAGATAACATTTTCAACATATTTAGAGATCCCAGCCCTCTTCTGGCTTCAGTATCCCTTCACCTGAGCTTTTACCAGGAAAAGGTGTCAAACAGATTAAATAGTTTATAGGAAGGCAGGAACCAGGCATCTTACCAGTCCTATTTTTACGTGTTGTAGTTGGCCTGGAGACAACCATGCTGAAATAATGGTAATTTTCACGAGCTAAGGAACTCCAAGGAAGCCATGTTCCACTTACTTTGCAGATAGTCACTCACCCTCCTGACCAATGGGAATATCAGTTTTTGCCCGATAATCACTAAAGATCATTAAGCAGCAGTGACAGTATATAGGGGAAAAAGAAATTCCATGTTCCTTTTTGTAAGGCCAACTTAAGGCTTCATGAGTCTCCTTTTTTACCCTGACTTTCACCCTTCCTAGACTGTTAGCTGAAGAAATGGACGCCAAAGGAATCTCCATTAATTGGAGACAAGATTGGAGGGAACTTAGAGCAATCCACACATGGCAAGATTGAGGGAGGCTCATCGTGGGAGATCCAGGAGGAGAGTGAGCAGGTGGGAGTATTCTGAAGGATCAAAAATCTGAAATCTGCAGCCAGGAAGAGACCGATTTCAGGTCACTGTATCTGCAAATGTTCTTAAAATGAAAGGGTCCCTGGGAGGAGAGAAAACCCCAAAAACTTATAATGTGAATAAGGTCATTGGCCTAAAGAATTAAGAGACAGTGGGTTTTAGGAGGGGGTTTCTAAAAGTGGAAAGAAGAAAGAAACGGCTGGAGCGCTTGAGTGACTTATGTGTGTGTGTGTCTGTGTGTGTATGCGTGTGTGTCTGTGTAAAAAAGTTTGTGAGAGAGAGAGAGAGATTCTCTGCCTTTAGGATTGTCACACACATTCCTGGCTTCTCACATTTCCTTGAGATCTGATTTTAACTGGAAATTTGTCACTCCAAAACATGGCACTTTTTCTCTCTTGACTTTTCACAAGCTCTTCCATTTCCCTGAATGATTTTCCACCCACTGTCTAGAAAATCCTTATTCATTATCGAAGATGCAACTCAAATGTCACTTTGTCAAGGAAGCCCTCCCCACCATCCCTAGAGACAGAGTTAAGCTCTGTCCATTTTCTCCCTACCCAGCCTTGTTAATCCCACTGCTGGGGCACTTATCACTTGTTTATACATCTATTCGTTTTTCAATCCTCAGTACTTAGAACAATAGGTGTCATAACTATATATGAAATATTGACAAGGTAAATGAATGAATATGAGGGCAAAGATGAGACCTACTCAACACCTGGCATGGAAAGTGCAATATTTAGCGGATAACAGAGATATGGCAACGCTATAAAGACCTTCAAGATTTAAATAACAATGGTAAATACATTAAGTGAGGTATTTGGCTCACTAACTCATACCTGTATCATTGCATTCATTCCCAGGTGCCATATTTTAGGAGCATCTTCGACTCTCTGGGTTGGAAGGACCATAAAGATCATCTGGTCCAGTTTCCTTTTCATGACTGAAACAATGTTTTCATCAAGTGGTTGTCCAGTCTCTGATTGCAACCCACCCATCACCAGAGCCCACAACCTCCTGAGACAGTCCATTTTCTCCTCAAACCTCTGTTTTTTCTTAAGATGAGGCTTATTTTATTGAAATGTTTACTCTTTGTTCCTAATGTTATTCCTCCAGATATCGGAAGACAGTCCCCGTGCTATGACCACCCTAGTCTTTTCCACTTCATTTGAAACAATCCCTTTATCCTTCTGTTGCTCATTATATGACGTGGCTGAGAGTATCACCTGGGAACCAAAGGATTACCCTTGGAGAAGACCTGGAACAGAATATAAACTGTGATACATGGTATCACCTGCAACAGTTGAAATCAGGGCTATAGCAGTTTTCTCATTCTTCTCATTCTTCTAGGCCTACAAGCTACTTATTGAGTACTTATTGAATACTGGTTTCATTTCAAGTCCTTTACATTTAATTCTTGCCACAGCCTTAGAGGCAAGGTGTTATTATAATTCTCATTTTACGAAAGATAAGAGCTGAGACTCACAGAGGGTAAATAACATGTCCACAGTCAACACTATACTGTATTTCTATTAATACAGCTCCTGGCTACTTTTTTGTTTTGTTTTGTTGAATTTTGGGGTGCAGTCATAGCCAGAGTTTACTTATGTTGAAACATCTAATAATTTTTTGCACATACCTTGGCATGGTCTTATACATAGAGTTGAAATTTGAACTCAAAATAGGACCTTACCTTTATCCCAACCAAACATTATACTTACATGTTTTCCTTCTGCCTGGAATACCCTCTTCTCATCCCCTGATTTAGCTGACTCCAATATATCCTCTGATACCCAGCCCAGGTATCACTTCCTCTGGGAAATTCTGAACCATCTTCCCATCCCTATCTGAGTTGGGAGCCCTTCCCCTGTATTCCTAGAGTACCCTATTCACATACCTTTACTATGGCTTTATTCCAGTGCATTATATGTAATCTTCTGATTACATAGATGTAATCTTGTTGGTCCTTGGTTTTCCAGTGCATAGGACAGTGCTTGGCTCATAGGTACCTATTGAACTAAGAAATGTTATAATTAGTTGAACATTCTGAACTAGAGAGATGCAGAGGTCAACCAGGATGGAGAAGGAGAATGATGGTAATGATTATAGACCAATTGTATAAAGTGTATAATGCTATATAATCATCAAATAATATTGACATATATTATCTTGTTTAATCCTCTCCACAGTAGGTAATATATGTGTATGTCCGTGTATGTATGTGTGTGTGTATGTGTGTGTGTGTGTATATATATATATATATATATATTTTAGGTTCCAGGACCTCGTATGTGGGAAGCTGGCATTCAACCACTGAGCCACATCGGCTCCCCTGAGTTGGTTTTATCGTTTGTTTGCTTGTTGTTTTTCAGGAGGCACCGGAAACTGAATCTGGGGCCTCCCATGTGGGAAGCAGGTGCTCAACCGCTTGAGCCACATCCACTCCCCAGTAATGTATATATTTTAATCTCTGTTTTTCAGATGAGGAAAGCAAACCTCAGAGAGATTAAATGACTTTCCCAAGGTTTTCCCAATGACTTTCCCAAGGTAACCCCAAGGTTACCCAGCTGATGGAACCAGAATTTGAACCCAGGTCTTTTCACTCCCAGTTCATTGTTCTTTCCTGCATAGAGTATTGTTGAAGTAACTGGCAATGTTTAGCTTGGAGAAGAAAAGATTCTGGGCAGACTCTATAAATATTTTCCAAGATCTGAAGGAATGTCACATGGGGTTCTTGAACGGGCATCCATTCACCTTGTTTTGCATCTACCAATGAGTGAAACTTGTTGAAAGAACTCCATTGTTAAAAGCTGCCCAGAATTGAACCGGGCTTCCTAATGAGCTAGCTCCCTATCACTAGAGGTATGAAGGCATCAATATATGAGGATCTGTTAGGGAAATTGTAGGGGAGATTTGGGGGTGAGAGCTGGGACCAGATTACCCTGAGATCTCTCAATGACTCTACAATTCTGGTTCTTCCCTGTCCCTGGTCACATAAACATTTGCATGGCTGGCTTCACCACTATCACCAAAGAGGGGCATAACCATTTTGTAGAGGAGTGGATAGTATCTTGCCCCTAGAAGAAAATAAACAAAACAACCCGGAAGTGGAAGAAATAAAGACTCGTTCCCATGAGGAACATGTTCCTTCCAATGATGCTTTGCATTACAAGGCCAAGAAAGCCCCCATTCCAACTGGAACCACGAAGTCAAGATCTCTAAAATTTACAGGTGTGACCAAGTGGGATTAAGGGGAGCAGCTGCATTAGGGACATCCCAGAGGAGGGCCCTGGGGCAAAACTACCCATCAGCAGTCTACATCCTTCTCCTGGAACCACTTTGAAAACTTGGCCTGGGATTCTTTCTGGGAAAAGAAGTCAGGAACCTGGAGAGTCAGAGTTGGAAGCAAATCCTTAGAATAGAATCCAGTCGTCAAATGTCCTTTATACTCCTCTGACAGAGTGAACTCAAAGGCTCCAGGAGATCAGGAGCCCTGACAGCTCAGTGCAACATTGAGCACCTGAGAGCAGTGGGTATGGGAGGAACATCGATGCCCGCACATTCAGGCTTTAATAATCCAGACGCATATTGTGCTGGCCCTTCTGTGAACCCCGACCTCCCTTTCAAGTCCCTGGCCTCCATGTCCATTAAAAAATCTGATCACCAGTGACCTGGGCCCCAGTGCAGCTGACACCCCTCCCTCCTTTCCTTTCTGCTCTGATCCGGACGTGCTCCAGGGATGCAAAACAGCCAGGGCTCAGTGGTGAGAAAATAACTTGCTGAGAAATCTGTCTACAGCAAGGACCTTCGTGTGGAGCTGGGAGATGGGAAAAGGACAGCTGGAAATGGGAGGTTTTGCCCTGCTGAGCAGGAAAATATTGTTTTCATGGGCCACCAGGAGGCAGAGGTTGGGGCAAGGATGAAATTCTGAAATTCTCTTCTCCCTAAGGAAGAAAAACAAAGAGAGAAATAACATCTTTCCTTTTGCAGCCAAATTAACTTTAGGGCCAAAGCTTGGGTCAGACATCGCTCTCTGGTCCCCTCTCCCAGCTTTAGATTCTGGATATTTGACTTATCTCTAAATAATTTTTGAAAGGGTGATTTGGGTTCTGTTTGCAACAGCTTCTTTTTCAAACTGCAATTTTGAGTTCTTGCCCATGGTCTCTTTAATTTTCGCCCTGAACCTTAACCGAGACACAGTACTGGAGACATTTGACATAATTTGACATCTTCCAGACCTTGACATTGAACAAGGATATGTGGTATGAGAAGAGACTCTTTTGGCCCAACAGGATGTACATGCTGAGTGGCTTCTGAGCGGGCGGGGCTGGGGTTGGGATGCGCCGAGGAATCCATTCTCTCTGACCAAGAGCCCGTACTTACAATGTGACTAGCTGGGCTCAGGAGGTGCAATCTGAGACTGAAGAGCAGGTTGTTCCTTGGCATGAACTTGCACTTAACAACAACAGCAAGAAATGCTTGTGGGAGTGCATACTTGTTGCCACACACAGTGGGAAGTGGGGCAATGACAACTGAGGTTTTGTACAACTGTTTACAAGGCCTTTTCACAGACATTATCTCATTTCCCTCACATAAGAGGCCGGTGAGATATATATGGCAAATATTATAATCATCAACTTCAGTTTACAGCTGGAGAAACCAAGAATAAAAAGAATTAAGGGAAGCAGATGTGGCTCAAGCAGCTGGGCACGCACCTACCACGTGGGAGGTCCCGGGTTCGGTTCCTGGGTGCCTCCTAAAGAAGATGAGCAAGACAGTGAGCTGTCACAACAGGCTGGTGTGGTGAGCTGATGCAACAAGATGATGCAGCGAGATGACGCAACGAAGAGACACAGCAAAGAAACATAATGAAAGAACAACAAGCAGGGAGCGGAGGTGCCTCAAGTAATTGGGCGCCTCACTCCCACATGGGAGGTCCCAGGTTTGGTTCCCAGTGCCTCCTAAAAAGAAGACGAACAGAGAGCTGACAGCGAGGCGGGGCAGGGAGAAGTAAATAAAAAATAAAACCTAAAAAAAAAAAAAAAAGAAGTAATCTGTCCAAAGTCACACAGCTAATCAGGGCTAGAACATGTTTTCAGACCAGAAATCCTATGTTCCTTTTCCTATAAGAAAATAACCTACAATGGTGATCAAAAGAACCAGCTTAAAACAGAATACACCTGTCTAGAGTGGTGTAGATAATAAGATTGGCCTTGATTGATAAGTATTGAAGCTGGGTGTTGGTAAATGGGAGTTCATTATATTCTTTTTAAAATTTAGATTCTTTTATTTGTATGTATGTTTGAAATTTTCTATAATCAAAAGAAAAAAAATTTGTGTTCTGTGTCCAAAGCCCCTTTGAAATCATTTTCTTAGAGAAATCCCATTTTCCCTGCCCCTAAATTTTCTTTCAATGGCTGAGATTTCATTACTGATAATGGCTGTTATTGACTGAGTGTTAATTGTATCACACACTCTGATAAGCGCTTTCTTTATGTCTTATCATTTAATCCTCACATATGGATCCTCCCCTATGGCTAGGTATTCCTGCTTTGCGGATGAGGAAACTGAAATTTAGAGACTTCACCTAACTTGCCCTCGGCACACCCTTGGTAAGTATCACAGCTGAAACTTGAATTTAAGTCTGTCTGACCCCAGCCCCCCCCCCCC